>PVHT021183553.1:1063648-1118917 GCA_004024745.2 Catagonus wagneri
GCTGACTCTGAGTTAATCCAAGGACAGCTCGTTCCGGGTGGGCCTGACCTAATCAGATGAGGCCTGTAAAAGTGGCTCCAGAGGACAGACGGGGACTCCCGCCTGCCTTGCAAAAGCCAGCTGCAGCATGAGAGGGCCGGTAAGGGGGCTGCAGGACAAGAAGCACGGGGGACTCTGAGAGCTGAGAAGTAGGCCCTCAGCTGACAGCAGGCAGGAAACGGACCTCAGTCCCAACACAGCAAGGATGTACATACAGGCTGGGAGCGGGGTCCTGAGCTCCAGAACCGGCTGCCCGGCCCACACTCTGACTGCAGCCTTGGGAGAGCCTGAGCCCAGGACCCTGGCCCGTGGACACCGTGAGATAATAAAGTGTGTTTTTTTAAGCTGCTAGGTTCGTGGGTCTTTGTTATGCAGCAAAGATAACTGACACAGGAGGCCAGGGCTGAGACGGTTCCCGCTCGTACAGCACAGGTGCCTCTGTGACCCGCACGCGCACCTCCTCCCAGCCGTCCATCCAGCTCCCCACCCGCACCTTAGCTCTCCTGGAGACAGGACAGGTATTCTCGAAGTGCCCACCTCTCTGAGCATGTGGTCCCTGCCGCCGGGGTGGTCTCCCCACCCGGCAGGCAGGCCTCCCGCCCCGTGTCCCGTCAGACCCCAGCCCACCCACCAGGAGAGGCTCCCGTCACGGCCCAGCCCCTCTTTGGGCCTCATGTCCACCCACCACGTCTGTCCTGTCCCTGAGGACAACCCCTGATCTGAGGGCGCGGGGCCTGGGTTGACAAAGGAATCACACGAATGAGCCAAGTTATGGAACAAACTCTCTGTGAGGACGCGGGCTGGCCAGCCTTGAAGACAGACCCGCCTGCGGTCCATGCTCACGCAGGTTAGAATCTGGAAAGGAGAAAAGTGACTTATTGCAGCTTCACGTGCTTGCTGTCACCACACCCGCACCTCACAGGATTCCTCTGGGCCTCATACGTGGAGAACAGGCTCTCACAGCCCAGGAAGTGGTAACAGCCACGCTCGCCTCTGGGACTCTGCCTAAAAGCCAAAGGATCCGCAAGCCAGCATTAAAAATGGCACAAAACCTATGCACAGCCGACTTCATTAGCACAGAGCCGGTCCCAGCATAATAACCCTGACGCAGCCTGAGACGCGTAAAGGAAAAACCACACGGAGCCTGAACGACACAATTCATCCTAAACCCCGACGCTGCCAAGAACATGAAACAGCCCGAGCAACACAGTTAACGGTCATTCAAATGAGCATCGTGGGAAATGCTTGAAAAGGTCGAGTCGTTCAATGAACAGAAAGCACAAAATGACAACGATCCGCCATGGTGACCCGCAGGCACGAGTTGGGTCCCCACGACATTTTTCGAGAGGCCCAGCCCTGCCGTCCAGTTCCTGACCACCAGGCAGCAGTTTCGGGGCTCCGTGGGCCCCCGGCCAGGGCTTTGCTGGTGCAGGACAAATCCACTGCAGACTGACACTTTTGTGAAATATAAACTCACACGCTTGCGGTCACGGTCATGGCAGACTGGGTTTCCAGGTGCATACTTTCACTTTCTGCCTCCCCTCCTGGCCGTCACCAGCCAGGCCGCCCACCCAGGCCACGTGGACCTGCCACACTGCCCAGACAGGCGAGGAAGGACTTTCAAAGTGCATTTGGGGCCCCAGTCTCAGGGGGGCGCACAGAAAGCATCTGGGGACTATGTTCAAGTGACAAGTGCTACAGTGGGTGAGAAACAGGGGCTGCTTTGGACCCATCCCGGTGTCGGGAAGGTCCCTGGAGGACAGGGGCCCTAAGCCAAACCCTGAAGAGCAAAGAGGAGAAAGCCAGGGCGAGGGAGCGGGTGGTGAGGGGCCTCGGACAGGGCAGAAAAGTCCCCTGGGCCTGGGCTACACGCTCCAGCCTCAGCCCTGGTATCTGGAACCTTATCTGGAAGGAATGCAGAACCACCGGGGGCTTTTAAGTGGGAGGAACGCTGCGAGGTCTGACTTTTGTTTTAGAAACAAGGCTGAGGCTAAACTGGGGAGCAGGAGTGGGGGCAGGGCAAGCACCAGGAAGTAAGGAGAGGCTGCCTCTGAACAAGGGTGTGGGGAACACAAATGGGTGCAAGGATGCAGCAGAGGGTGAGGAGGGGACACTGGAGGCAGCGCCAGGCGCCCAAGGAGGTCTGTGGGGTCCTGGGAGCCAGAGAACCTTAGAGAAGAGCCTGCTCCCCCCACAACCTGCAGGTGCCTGTGCCAAGCAGGACGATCACCTAAACCCACACATTCTGCTGGCATCTCCAACCTCTGGGGGGTGGGGGGCTTTCTCCACCCTGACCCCCCCCCCCCCCCCGCCTGCAAAGCTCCATCCCCACGGGAGAGGGAGATGACAACGGTGAAGCGAAAGGACGGAGAAAGGGATGGCCCTGGGAATTCAGGGAGCCAAAGCTGCACAGGGTTTGGGAAGCGGGGCCGACACCTCCCAGTGGCCGTCAGCCCTCACTCTCCAGCTCCCACTGGAGGTCAAGGTCGCGGGCCATCAGCCTGCTGACTGGGCCCCAGGCCTGCTCTCTGTGACCGCTCCCACCCGGATGGGACTTGGTGGCTGGGCCCCACCAGTTCTGCTGCTGATCCCTCACCCGCTGCCCCCCGCAAGGGGCTCTGGAACAGGCGGGCTCCGGACCCCGCATCTTCCCTCCTCGGCCCAAGAGCGTCTTGGCTGAGATGTACACGAAGACACTCGAGGACAGGCCGTGACCTGGCTCAGGCGGGAAAGTGGCTGTAGGCTGACAGCCTGGGGCTCGCCAGAGACGCAGGAGCTCAGCCCCACCCCTGACCCTCGGAGTCTGAGCCTGGGTGCGGCCTCTGGGCCTCAACAGGCCCCGGGAGCTGCTGTTCCCTCCAACACGACGACCTCTGCTTTCTGTTATCCTGTCTCCGCTTGCGTATGTTTGACATTTTTCATAATAAATAGCGAGCATTTTTGGGAGGAAGGGAGGAGGGGGGTGGGGGAGGAGGTGGGGATTGAGAGAAAGAGAGAGAAAGAGAAGGAAGGAAATGAAGGAGCCCAAAACCAAGTTCACTGCTGTGAGAGGGGCGCCCGGCTCTGCTGCAAAGTACCCTGCAGGGTCGCCCGCTCCCACCATCCAGGCCCCCCTCCCGGTTCCCACTGAGCCTCCAGGATTAGGGGCGGAGGGAGGAGCTGACCCAGCTGGGCCTCCTCTGATGAGATCCAGGCTCCCTGGCTTTCCCGGGAAGGCCCGAGTCCCATCCCCGCTCAGGGAACACAGCGCGGCTCCTCCCGCCAGGACCCTGCCGGCTGACCTGGACCCATAAGCAGAGCTTTACAGACACTGGGCTTTAAAGCAAGGCACCCTCTGATGGTGGAGACGACTGGGGAGAGAAGATTCCTTTTATCACCAAAGTTGCCTCGTAAAAATTCTAAAAAGCTGCACCCGTGACGCCAAGGTCCCATGTTTACATTTGCTTTCGGCAGAGGTAAATAAGACATCATTCTGATATGGAGGCAATATGCTGAAAATACACCAAGAAGCACAAGTCTGAGCCCCAGGCCTCCCAAACAAATGGTTAACAACAGCCAGCCCCACCCAGCCAGGATCTCAGACGCCTGCCCGGCAGCGGCCGACAGGGTCCAGGGGCAGAGGCCGCTGGCCATGGGCTGGGCCCCAGGGACGTGCGGGCTGACTCCAGAGACAGGTGGCCAAAGTGATGCAGTCTGTCTCTCTGAAATGCCCTCTCTGGGCGGCACAGGCCTGGACGGGGGCCGGGGAGCCACATGAAGATGTCGCTGCTATGTGAAGATGTCACCCGCAAAAGCAGGAGTCACTTTGGGTCTCTGCTCCTGTCAAGAGCTTGGTCAGCTCTTGCTCTAGACTGGACCACACAGCAGAAGTGGATTCTCCCAGAGGGGGACACACGAGTCAGCGGATAAACAGTCAAATGCATGGCTCTCCTACAGCGGCCTCCTGCTCGGAGCACCAGAAATTCCAAGCTGTAATAAAACCACCATCCAAAGACAACGGCTGCTCCTTTTGGGGGGTCAGGGCACCCAGGGACAGCCCAGCTTGGCCTGGGGATTGAGCAGAGCCAGAAAGAGAAGTTACGCACCAGGACGGGAGGAGAAAGCTCTGGCCTCCACCGCGCCGCCCCCAGCTTCCTTCCTCCCCGACCTCCCCGCCTGGCCTGGGGCGGAGCTTCTGCAAGCCCTGGGCCGTACTGCTGAGGGTGGGGTCCCCGGTACCCTGCAGCGCAGGTTCAGTGACATCAGGGGCCCGATGGCATTTGTGTCCTCTTGGCTCCTGCCCGTTTAGCCCCATATCACGACTGTCACGAGACTGAAATGTGATCAGCGCTGGTGGTGCAGAAGTCCGGCCTGCTCCGAGAGGACAGAGGTGCCCAGGAAGCCAGACTTTCTAAAAAGCCTCCTGTGACTCTGACATTCCTGACTGCACACCTGCCGAGTCTCCAAGCTCTCCCAGGACAGTGTGGAGTTCCGCGTCTACCCCAGGACCTCTCACCTCAAGTCACAGAAAAAGTTCATTCTGTTCTTAAGCTCTGCTGGGGTTCCAGAATTCTTCATGGAAGCTGAAAGGGGCTTATGAATCAGAATTCTAGCAGACCCCTGGCAAAGGGGCCCGAGATGCCACTTCCTCTTCCTACACCGAAAAAGCACTGAGGTGACCCTGGGGAGCTGGCTCCCACCCTGCCCCGCAGTCAAGAGAGACCCGCACTGGTTACCGGCATGCGAGTCGGGGACCCTAAAGCTCTGTGATGGTAGAATGCTCTCCACGTGGCAGGTTATTAAGTCCATAACCTCTTGGGAAAAGTGAAAGGATGTATTTAAAGTTCATCCCCGTGAACGCACCAGGACTATCAAGGGGTTGATGCCTGCCGTGTGACAATGAACGGGTTTTGTTTCGAAACACACAGGGGCCCTCCGTCCACGTGTGGCTGGTCCCTGGAAGGAGGAAGAAATGCAGCTCCTGTCTGGCACACTTGAAACCTCCGATTCGCTGGGCACCACCCCCGTGCAATGCACCGCACAATTCCAGGCTGGAGCACACGATGCAGAGAGGAGCCAGGGAGCCGAGCCACGGAACCCCCTTCCTGAGTTGCTCTTTTCCTCTTTTTCTTTTAAGCAAATCTTATTTTTATGGCCACACCCTCGGCCTATGGAAGTTCCTCAGCCAGGGATCGAACCCGAGCCACAGCTGTGACCTTCAGCTGCTGAAATGCCGGATCCTTCAATCCACTGCGCTGGGCTGGGAATCAAACCCTAGCCTCTGCAGCGACCGGACAGCGACCGGAGCCGGTCGGATTCTTAACCCTCTGCACCACAGTGGGAACGCCCTTCTGCTCGTTTTTTTTTTCTGGAAGTATAATTGATTACGAGGTTGGGTTAGCTTCAGGTGTACGGCAAAGTGATTCTGTTTTTTTAAGATTATATTCCATTATAAGTTATTACAAGAGGTGGGATAAAATTCCCTATGCTATTCAGTCAATCTTTGTTTCATATCTATTTTATATATGGCACTTTGTATCTGTTAATCCCAAACTCCTAAATTGTCTCTCCCTCCCTCTCCCCCTTTGATAACCATCAGCTTGTTTTTCATCTGAGTCTTTCTGTTTTGTTTATCAATTCATTTGCATTATTTTTAGTTTCCACATATAAGTGATATCATGTATTTGTCTTTCCTTGTCTGACTTCCTTCACTGAGTATAATATTCTCTAGGTCCAACCTGTAGCTACAAATGGCAATATTTCATTCTTTTTTATGACTGCATATTATTCCACTGTAATTCCATTGGAATGGAATACTATTCTCTCTATATATTTATATACCACATTTTCTTACACCAGTTCTCTGTTAATAGGCTTCTCGTCTTGGCTATTGTAAATAGTGCTGCTATGAACATTGGGGTGCATGTATCTTTTCGAATTGGAGGTTTTTGTTTTTGTTTTTTCTGGATATATACCCAGGAGTGGGATTGCTGGATCATACAATAGCCCTATATTTAGTTTTTTAAGGAATCTCCGTATTGTTTCCCACAGTGTCTATACCAATTTACATTCCCACCAACAGTGTAAAAGGGTTCTCTTTTCTCCACACCCTCTCCAGCATTTGTTATTTGTAGACTTCTTGATGATGGCCATTCTGACCAAGGTGAGGAGATATTTCATTGTGGTTTTGATTTACAGTTCTCTAATAATTAGGGATGTTGAGCATCTTTTCATGTGCCTGTTGGCGTCTGTATGTCTTCTTTGGACAAATGTCTATTTAGGGCTTCTACTTATTTTTTGATTGGGTTATTTTTTCAGTATTGAGCTGTATGAACTGCTTGTATATTTTGGAAATTAAGCCCTTATTGGTTGCATTGCTTGAAAATATTTTCTCCCAGTCTTTAGGCTATTTTTTTTGTTTTGTTTTGTTGATGGTTTCCCTTCTGTGCAAAAGCTTTTAAATTTGATTGGGTCCCTTTTGTTTATTTTTGCTTTTATTTCTTTTGCCTTGGGGGACTGATCAAAGAAAATATTCCTATCATTTATGTCAGAGAATGCTTTGTCTCTGTTCTCTTCTAGGAGTTTCATGGTGTTGTGCCTTATACTTAGGTCTTTAAACACTTTTGAGGTTTTTTTGGCATATGGTATGAGGGAGTGTTCTAATTTTTTTTTTTACATGTACCTGTCCAGCTTTCCCAACACCCCATGCTGAAGAGGCTATTTTTTCTCCTTTATTAATTTTTGCCTTCTTTGTCAGAGATTAATCAACTATAGGTGCATGACATTACTTCTGGGCTCTCTATTCTGCTTCATTGATCCATAAGTCTATTTTTGTGACAATGCCATGCTATTTTGATCATTGTAGCTTTGTTGTATGCCTAAAGTCTGGGTGGGTTATGCATCCAGCTTTGTTCTTTTTCCTCAAGATTGCTTTGACAATTCTGGGCATTTTGTAACACCATATAAATTTTAGGACCATTTCTTCTAGCTCTGTGACAAACGTTACAGGTATTTTGATAGAGATTGCATTAAATCTGTTGATTGCTTTGCACAGTATGGCCATTTTAACAATATTAATTCTTTCAACCCAAAAGCATGGGTAATCTTTCCATTTCTTTGAATCATCTTCAATGTCCTTAGTCTATGTTTTGCACTTTTCAATATAGGTCTTTCACCTCCTTGGTTAAGTTTACTATTAGGTATTTTATTTTTCTGACATGGTTTTATTTAATTTTTTTTGTTTTTCTTTTCTCTTCTTTTCCTGTCTTTTTAGGGTCACACTCATCGCATACACAAGTTCCCAGGCTAAGGGTCAATTTGGAGCTGTAGCTGCCAGCCCACACCATAGCTACAGTAAAGTGGGATCTGAATTGCATCTGCAGCCTGCACCACAGCTTACGGCAACTCAGATCCTTAACCTACTGAGCGAGGCCAGGGACTGAATCTGCATCCTCATGGATACTAGTAGGGTTCACCACCACTGAGTCATGAGGAAAACTCCTATTATTATATTTTTCAATTGAAATATAGTTTATGAATAATACTCTATAACAAATGTACAATATAGTGATCCTCAATTTTTAGAGGTCGTACTTCATTTATAGTTATCATAAATGTTTGTTACATTCATGTGTTGTACAATATTTTGTAGCTTATATTATACATAATAGTTTGTACCACTCAATGCCCTACCCCTATATTGTCCCTTTTTGATGCAATTTAGATGAGATTTTTAAAAAACTTTCCAATATTTCATTATTAGTGTGAAAGAGTGCAACAGACTTCTGTACATTAATCTTGTATCTTGTGCTACCTTGGTGAATTCATGTCTTAGTTCTCACAGTTTTGGTATGGAGACCGAAGGGTTCTCTACATAGAGTACCACGTCGTCTGAAAATTGTCACCGTTTTGTTTCGTACTTTCCAACTTGGATACCTTTCCTTTCTTTTTCTTGTCTGATTGCTGTGGTTATGACTTCTAATACTATGTTGAATAGAAAAGATAAAAGTGGGCATCCTTGCCTTGTTTCTGATCTTAGTGGGAAGGCTTTTAACTTTTCACCACTGAGTATTATATTGGCTGTGGATTTGTTGTAAAGGCTTTTATTATGCTGAGATATGTTCCCTCTGTGTCCACTTTGGGGAGAGTTTTTATCATGAATGGACACTGAAATTTTTTTTTCTTTTTCTTTTTTAGAGCTGCACCCATGGCATGTGAAAGTTCCAGGCTAGGGGTTGAATCAGAGCTACAGCTGCTGGCCTACACCACAGCCACAGCAAGACCAGATCTGAGCTATGTGTGTGACCTACATCACAGCAACACTGGATCCTTGACCCACTGAGCGAGGCCAGGGATCAAACCCGCGTCCTCCTGGATACTAGCTGGGTTCATTTCTGCTGCGCCACAATGGGGACTTCCAGATGCTGAATTTTTGTCAAATGCTATTTTTGCATCTATTGAGATAATCTTGTGGCTTCTATATTTTCCTTTGTTGCTGTGGTCTATCACATTAATTGATTTATGTTCAACCATTCTTGTGACCCTGGAATAAATACAAATTGATCATGGGAATGATCCCTTTT
Source organism: Catagonus wagneri (assembly GCA_004024745.2). Classification (NCBI taxonomy): domain Eukaryota; kingdom Metazoa; phylum Chordata; class Mammalia; order Artiodactyla; family Tayassuidae; genus Catagonus; species Catagonus wagneri. Next base: position 1,072,249 of record PVHT021183553.1, read on the forward strand.
ATGTATTGTTGGATTCAGTTTGCTAATATTTCACTGAGGATTTTTTTGCATCTATATTCATTAAAGATGGTGACCTGTAATTTTCTTTTTTTTTTAGTCTCTTTGTCTGGTTGACAGTGGCCTCACAGAATGACTTTGGGAGCATTCCCCCTCCTTTCTAAGAGTGTGAGAATAGGTGTAAGTTCTTTGTATATCTGGTAGAATTCTCCAGTGAAGCCATCTGGTCTTGAACTTTTGTTTTCAGGGAGTTTATTATTTTTGTTTGTTTGTTTTAAATTACAGATTCTATTTCACTTCTAGTGATTGTTCTGTTCAAATTATCTGTTTCTTTTTTATTCAGTTTTGGCAAGTTGTATGTTTCTGGAAACTTGTCCATTTCTTCTATGTTGTCCAATTCGTTGACGTACAACTGTTCATAGTAACCTCTTATGATTTTTTTTTGGAATTTCTGTGGTATCAGTTGCCGTTTCTCCCTTTTCATCTCTTATTTTGTATATTTGTGTCCTTTCTCTTTTCTTCTTGGTGAGTCTATCTACAAGTTGGTTGATTTTATTTATCTTTACAAAAAAACAGCTTTTGGCTTTATTGATCTTTTCTGCTGTTGTTTTGATCTCTATTTTATTTATTTCCTCTCTGATCTTTATTATTTTGCTCAGTTGCCTTTGCTACAGGAAGTACCAACAGCCACGGACTTTTGTTTTCTATGTAAACCCCTAAGGCCTCATGTTCAGTAGATTCTAAAAATAGTTTGCTATATAAAGCAACCAAGTAGACTGGCCATGCTTTCTCCAGCACAGGCTGGAACGGGAGAGGGAGCATACCAGCTGGCAGCTCAGAAACAGCGATCCTGGCCTTTGTGTCATGTGTCCACCACCCCGTGTTGCTCAGCTGCCACATGCGTTTTACTCTAGCCTCAAAATCTCATCTTTCCCAAACTCTCACTCGGGCAACCACAGTGAGTCCCTCCATGAGGGGCCTGCTCTTTGCAGCCACCACTGTAATTATGATCAGAGGGGAAGGTATTCTGCAACGACAGCTGTCAACGGGGACAGTGCCAACTCTTGAGGGGGCATTTTGGAAATGCTGGGGAGTGGGTTTGGGAAGTCACAGAGACTGCAGCTGGGGACGAATGGCATTTGGGGGCAGGGCATGGCATGCCAACCATTCTGTACTCTAAGGCCTGCACAACGAAGCACTTTCCCATTGGCTTCTCAGGCAGAGAGAAAAACCACATTACAACTTTCAGATTTACAACTGGCTCCAGCTCACGTATGCATCTGAAATATGCTGAGTAGTTCTAACAGACACTGAAGAGTCTAGGAATGCAGTCAGCATGGAAATCAAGGGACGATTATACCTGGCTTTGTTCAGAACCTTCCCAAGACTTAAGTCACAATGTACATATTCTGTTACTGCAATTTACTTTTAATGTATTTCTTTCTAATGTTACAGTTAAAACATTATGCTGACTTGAAATTACATGTGAAGATAGATTTTACCACCTAGGAATTTAATTTCAGTTTAGGAATAAAGACGTTAAAAACGTGTTATAAAAAAGGGGCCCTGGGAATTCCCGTTGTGGCTCAGCAGGTTAAGGACCCAATGTTGTCTCTGTAAGGATCCAGGTTCCATCCCTGGTCTCACTCAGTGGGTTAAGGATCAGGTGTTGTGGTGATCTGTGGCGTAGGTCACAGACGCAGCTTGGATCCACTGTTGCCGTGGTTGTGCCGTAGGCTGAGGCTGCAGCTCTGCATTGGCCCCTAGCCTGGGAACTTTTATATGTTGCAGGTACAGCCATAGAAAAAGTGCGGGCATTGGGTCTGACAGGGGTTTGAACCGCAGCTTTTAAACTTCGGATGGGATGAGGGGCTGAACCCCTCTACTGCACGGCCACAGGTCACGGCTGCAACAGCCCAGCCACAGGTTCAGGGCGCAGGTCTGGGGGTCCATGCTGCAGCCACACAACAAATAAGACACTGTATTGTTTTTACTTGATGATTTGGAGGACATAGAGTTAAGGACTAAAGTTTACTAGCCATTTAAAATACGTTTCCAGCAAAATCAAATCAGATGAGCTAAGGAGCAGACTGTAAAATTACCATGGAATTCAGTAGTTTTCAAAGAAGACTTTACCTGGCAAGGCCACTTGTGTCTGGGGCCCAAAGGCTGAGGGGCTGGTGTCCCACCCGTTGCTCTCAGGGGACCAGGCAGAGAAGCCCAAGAGACACTGGGTGCCACTTCTCCTGGCTGTGGTCGTGGCGTCCTCAGCAGGGCTCTGATTTCCAAAGGTGAAGACTATCCAGAGAGGGGTCCCAAGACTGAGCTACTCACAGCGGGCCCATTATGTGAACTTGGACAAATTTCGTCACGTCTGAACACCAGCCTTTATTACCGGAGCAAGGGAAGCAGGTAACGTGTTCTCTGGGAGCTTCCTTTGCCTCTGAGATGCAATGTCTCCACCCTGGGGTAAATCATTTGTACACTGAGTCTGTCCTCAGAGTCCTCTTCCTCCACTTGGCTACTGGAAATCTCCTGGCTTTGCTTCTCAGAAAATTATACCAAAATAACAAACTGGTATTAATCAGAAACAAAATTATTCATGCTACTTTATCGGGAGCAGACTAACAGTATTTATGTAACCAAACTTCACAAAACATGGAATTCCCTTAGGGTGCTGTGGGTTAAAGATCTGGCTTTGTCACTGCAGTGACTTGAGCTGCTACTGTGGCATGGGTTTGATCCCTGGCCTGGGAGCTTCCACATGTCAAGGGTGCGGCCAAAAACCCCACAGAAAACCAAATTTCACAGTCTTCAATTTCAGCAACTGCCCACACTCAAGCTAATGAACAGAAATGGGCCATGGTGTCTTCCATGCAAATAAAGTTCTCTTCTTCTTTTTTTTTTTTTTTTTTTTTTTTTTTGCTTTTTAGGGCTGCACTCGAGGCATATGGAAGTTCCCAGGCTGGGGGGCAGGTTGGAGCTACAGCTACACCACAGCTACAGCAACGCGGGATCTAAGCTGCATTTACAACTTAAACCACAGCTCACAGCAACGCCAGACCCCAACCCACTAAGTGAGGCCAGGGATCGAACCCGCATCCTCATGGATACTAGTCGGATTCATTTCCGCTGCACCAGAATGGGAACTCCTAAAAGTTCTCCTCTTGTTAGTACATTGCACATTTTTTTCTGAGATGAGTGATGCCCGCACTTCCCTCTACAGTCTCCATGGGCTGGGACTATAAGCAAGGGCATGGGGGCCACAAATAAACCTTGTGTGTGATGGACAGGTGACAGGTGAGAGCAGCTTGACCTCACCTGTCCCGCTGTCCAGGTGACAGGGTCCCTTGAGCAACGCATCCGGGCTCCATGCCCTTCACTTCACCTGCTCCACTCAGGGTCTTCCCTGCAAACGCCACACCTTCACGGCGACATGACACCCTGAGACTGTTCCTTCTCAGCCTGAGGCTGGGTGCCCCGGCAGCACCCACGCTCTCCCACCTCAGGCAGCACCCAAGTATCGACAGCCCTTCCTGTACCCAAGTGCTACTTCTGGAATCAGCTAGGAAAGAACCAGAAGGCGTCATTTCCATCCTCAACCGACTCACAGATGTCAAATCAAACTGACAGTTCCCGAAGGGGACACGCAGCAAGGAGGGATAAATTAGGCACTGGACACACACACACACACACACAAACACACACACGGCTACACATAAAGACATAACTAACAAGGACCAGCTGTAAAGCACAGGGAACCCTATGCAACATTCTGTAAAAGCCTATGTGGGAAAATAATCTGAGAGAAAAAAATGGATACAGGTATATGTAAAACTGCATCACTCTGCTGTACACCTGAAAGTAACACAACACTGTTATGTCAACTACACACTAAAATATTTTTAAAAAAATAAATAAAAATTTTAAAGTCTCCCCCCCATAAAAAAAAACAAAAAACAAAAAAACCTTGCCTGTGCGGATGGGTCGGGGAGGGAAGCTGGAAGAACACAAGCAGCAGCCACGAGGCTGGCAGCCAGCAGCGCCGCTGTGGGCTGACGCGAGTCACAGCTCAAAAGCCGGTACAGTGCGCAAAATAGAAAAGCCCTTCAGCCCTGATACTGGGCTTGCGAGGCCCCGAGGCTGCAGAGAGGCTGACCACATGGACGATGCCTGCTTACTTACTGCCTGCCACACCCGGCCTGGGCATCGGAAACGGTGGCGACAGTTCTCAGCACCAGCTCCGAACAAGCGGGCCTGGGTCTGCACTGGCCCCACTGCTGTGTGAACTTGGGAAAGCCCCCTGAACTTCCTGAGCCCATTTTCTCTGTATCCGGAAGTGCAGATAACAGAACACTTGGCCGAAGGGAGACACCCCCAGAAACAACTTGACGTGGCCGGCGCAGCAGCGCTTGGGGAAATGCTGCCTCCTGTTCCTACCTAACCAGTGGCTCCCGTCACTGCGGCGTGAGTTCAGCTCCGGGGAAGTTTAAAAGCAGCACGAGAAGGCAAGCACGCCGAGGCACCCACAGGGAGAAAGTGAGCTGGGAAATTTCAGAGGAAGTGGGTGGAGATTTCCAACCCACACCAAAAGCCCACTCCAATTTCTCTTCCCCCAGGCAGATTCCACACCCACTGGCCTCAGATAACCAAACAGATGTGAGGATCAGAAATCATGGTGCTCTGATCAGCTCTATTACACAAACACAGACATGAATGATTTCAGTTGAAATGAAAAGTCTCCACGATGGTAATTTAAACTACAAAGTAGCTGTACTTGAGATTCTAAACAAAACTATTGACACGGGCTTTCAAGCTGTCAAGTTACAGTATTAGGGAAAAAAACACTTGAAACTCTGGCCCTCCCCCATATGAATGAGTCTCAGAAAGGGGAGTTTAGTATTGGTTTGCAAGCAAAGGCACTGCAATTTTAAATCACTAAATCTTGGATGTAGTCAAGATAGGGCTTTGTTTAACTCAGAAGAAAGAATTTCATTTACTTAATTTTACCTAGATAGTTGTTTGCACGATGAAAGTTCTGGTAAATCCATTCCATGACAATAAGCTGACTTAAAAGAGACACACACACACACACACACACACACACACACACACACACACACACACAAGTCTGTGTGGCCCAGAGTAAAAGCAGTAAAAAGTAATAAAAATTCCTCTTCTCCCTAACCCAGGTCTACATACAGTGAGATGTAACAGGCTTATTGCAATAACAGGTTAGTAATTCAAACCTTATAGCCTATGAGGCTCCGTGATTAAAATTTTTTTTTTTGGCCTTGCCTATGGCATATGGAAATTCCTGGGCCAGGGATCGAACCTGCGCCACTACAGCAACCCGAACCGCAGCAGTGACAACACCGGATCTTTAACCCACTGAGCCAGCAGAGAACTCCTAAAACTTTTAAGTATGATCAGATATTTTGGAAACACTGACATATGAGTAACCAGTCAAACAATTCCTTTGCTGAGTCACACGGCCTGATTTTTCAAGGATAAGAATTTCCTCCTGAACATTGCCTTTTGAGGAGCAAACACATCACACCAACACGCAGCCTCATAATTGTGCAGAAATTAGACAAGGACCTCATCTAATCAGGTAATACTCCAATCAACTTCGCTTGAAGACACTTTAGCAGCTATAAATAACCCGATTTCCTGTGCTCAGGGTGAGCGGCAGTTTAGACTGCAGGGTTTTTTTTTTTTTTTTTTTTAATTTGCTAAGGAGGCTTCCGCTATATTGATACCAGCTCAGGCTGAAAAGAAACTAACTCCGAGAGAAGAGAAATGGAATCTCTCTCTTTGCCCTGAATACTCTTTCTCCTACAAGAAAAGACCTAACTTAAGATTCTTCTACCTGAACTGCTTAGGGAAACGATCCATCTCAAACAAGCCGTGTACGTACCCAAAGCTTAAAATCTCAAACTGAGCCCCGGCAAAGCCGGCCCCCTTAACACTCAGCCCCCGCGCCACATCCATCAATGCCTGCACTGGCCGGGACAAGGCGCCCCTGGCACAGGTGTTTACAATGAGATGAGACGCGGGGGTCCACGTCCCACCCAGATAGCCTTTCTCAGGATGGGGCTGGTCCTCCACAAGGGCTTAGCGCTCATCAGTATGTGGAAAGCGACCAGAGGTGACACAAGCTGTCACAAGCACGGGGAAGTTACAAAAGTTAAAGCAATGTACAGTTTCTACACTGTCCCCTCATGCAAGGAGCCAGGACTTCCTGCTTGGATTCTGCTTTATTCTTTGCCCGGTGACGTGGAGCTGGACAAAGCCACATTCTCCTGCCAACCCCGGCTCTCGCTGCGCAGCCATGTGGCCCCAGCCCTCTTCCTCTGCTGGGGACCCCTGTTCCCAGGACAGAGGGTCACCTCACACAGAACACAAACTGGCACAAACCGGTCTGAAATGCCCACTGGCCTCCAGCTGAAACCCTTCTGCCCCGGTGGCTGCTGGGCGACTCCCCACCCCCACCGTCACTCTGCGTGTTTCCCTTCCGACCATTAACCTCATAACACAGGCACTGAGGTTGACTTCTGTCCCGCTCTAAAAAAGCTTTTGCTGCTTTTTACTTTAAAAAAAAAGAAGAAAAAGGCTCCTACAAGTTCACAATTGATTACCAAAAACCCCGGGGCTCAAAGGGGTATCTCAATTCAACACTTTTGGATTTTAGAAGGGTAATGAGAGGCACACACCATATACTTGGTAACAGCCTGGAGTAACAGTTCTCAGGGCTGCCGAGAAATGTATGAATGTTCTCGCTGAGAGGGGTGGAAGGCTGAAACTAGCCTGCCATCAGCCAGGGCAGAACTCACTATCAAGAATTCTGCCATCAACTTACAAAAAAAAGAGAAACAACTTTTGGTTTCCAGAGCTCACTGGATCCTGGAGTTGGGGGTAGGAGCGGCTGGGCTACGCCCACCACGCTCCTGCTCAATCAGAAGCTGCTCCAGTCTCTCCCGTCACCTCGCCAGGCAGCACCTCTATGAAGCAGGCATCTCAACCAGATCCAACCCCACCGTTAAGTCAAGGGTTAAGGAGACCTTGTAGCCGGTGCCTCAGCAGAACAGGCGTCACTTCTACTCACTGCTCTGATGGCCTGGCCTCTCCTCCTCACGTCCTGTTGTACATTCACTCTTTTCTTCTCCAAAAACTCCTGGCCCAACAGCTCACTCCTCTGGGCATGAATCTCGCCCAGGACGAGCATCACCCAGCTTTTGCCAACTGTGGTGACCCCTGGGAAACGCCAGCATCCCAGCAGCGTTCCCATCCTTCCTTCTTCCAAGGTCCCTTCCCTGCTGGTGGTTCAAGGATCTTTCTGTAGGTGCCCAGTTAGGCTGAGGGGCAGGGACCGGCTCCAAAGGTCTGGTCCAAGGCAGGAACTTTAAGTGAGGTCAGAAGACAAGCACTCGCACATTAAAAATACCCACCTGATGGTCCTCAGCAAGCAATGTAATTTTCAAGTGTACATTCAGCAGAATCTATTTCTATGCCTCTCTCTGGCCATGACCAGGTAGCTCCCCGTGGTCAGGCGGTCTGATTCACCCTGAATATTCCATGCTCAGTAGGTGATAAATTCCTACCTTATGAAGGAGTGAGTATTTGGGGGCTCACCTTTTTATCAAAGTTCCACAAAGGCCCTAAAAAGTGGAAATCTAAGGCCTCTCCCTGCAGTACTAGCTTAACAATGTTTCTTTTCCAAAGCACATCCTTTCACTTTTAAACATTCCCATTCAGGATCAGCCACAAGCCTCATGAAAACGGGTAACGTACACACCTGCCCCACCTCACCCCTCTGCCCGATTTTAATACCAACCTGCCCCCCCATCCACCATCCCAACACTGGGTTTTGAGCTGAATAAACGCAAAATCCCGCAGATGGAGGATCCTGTCTGGACCAGAGACCCCAGGAGACCAGTCTAAGTGTATTTGGGGACTGGGGTCCTGAGGGGGCTGGAGAAATCGAGTTCAGCCCATTGGTTCTAAGGTCCAGAGCTGGAAACGTGCTCCAAAGCACCCAGCCACTCCTGCTGCCGGGGTGAGGGCACCGCCTCTAGGCACTAGCTCCTAGGTGTAAAACCTCAAACTAGCAACTCAGAGTAAACTTTTAGACCACGCTCAGGTCTCAGACCTCGGCTGGATCCGCGGCCGAGTCACCCAGCTGGGCAGAGCCTGTCAAGAGGCCGTCCCTGCGGGCAGAGGGGACCAGAACAAATTCCTTTCCCTCCTGGGGAGGGCGTTGTCCACCGAAATGTGAGTCCAGGGCGCAAGCGGGGACAGCGCACAGAGAGCCGCGGACCCAATCGAGAGCGGGGTCCCCTCCCGCACATTCCCGCGTGGGGACGTTCGTCTAAGGGCGTCCCCGATCAGGCAGAGCCCACCCACACCTCACCTACGGGCAGTCGGTGCCGACGGCCTTCAGCCCTAGAGCTCAGACAAGGACCGAACTTCGCGGTCAGAACCGAAAGTTCCGAAAACGTGTTTTCCCCTTACCAGTTTCTGAGCTTCGGGGCTCAGACATTCTATTTCCTTGTCCTGCGTGGCCGCAGGGTTGACCATCCTGCCGGTACAAGGCCACCTCCTCACACAGCCGGGAAAGAGCCTGAGCGCCGGGGCCCTCGGATCCGCGGGCGGGCAGGCTCTCAGCGCAGCCGCATGGGGACGGCGGGATTACCGTCCCGGAGACAAACCCGCGCGTCGGGACGGGAACCTCGCCCTTCCCAAGGCGGAGGCGCGCCTCCGCGGTTCCCGGGCTCGGGCGCGGCCGCAGGGGCGGAGCGCAGGTGGCCAGAGCCGGCAGGGCAGGGGGTGGGCTCGCCCGGGAGAGGCGGAGCTGGAACCGCCCCCTGGCCCCGCACCACCCACTCGGGCCCCGCCCCCACCCCGCCCTCCCAACCCCGCGGGTCCCGCCCCGCCTACGCTCAGGCACCACCCACCCCCCGCGCTCCACCCGCCCACCCCTCCACCCCCAATGAGGCCGGGCTCCGCCCACGAGGGTCCCGCTCAGCTCTCCGCCCTCACTCCCCCACCCACCCAGTTCTTAGTGCCTCCCCCGGCGCGCCAGCTTCGCGGTTATCGATCACCACCCACCCCTCTCCGCCCCAACCCGAAAGGCGGCGGCTGGGGGGGGAAGCGACCCCATCCGGCCCCCGCCGCAAACTACGCATCCGCGCAAGGAGGGGGCGGTGGCGCAAGAACTGGGGGAGGGAGGGGAGGAGCCTGCGTGCGGCTGAGACCCTCCGGGGGAGGAGCCTGTACGGCAGGGGTTTCGGCGCGGGGGGCGGAGTGTCCTCCGGTGGGGGAGCCAGTGCGGGGCGGGGCCCACGCGGGGGCGGGGCGGGCTGCCTCACAGACCCCGCCTCGTCAGGCCCCGCCTCCGCGCCTTAAGTGCTGGGCTCTTGTCCCACGCTGTCCTCTAAATTTCAGGTCAAAGTGAGCTCCTAGGGCCGCGACAACCTCTCACGAGACCTGCAGCACCTGCTGGCCGCGGTACTCCGTTAACGTGTCACCCTGAGAAAGGGCCAGCTTACAGGGCAACGAAACTGTGAGGCCAAGGGCGGGTGAGACCACGCATCCGAGGGCGCGGTGCGCCCTCCGCCCGCCCCTTCCTCAGCAAACCTCTGGCAGAAGGACGCAGGTGCGGGAGGTTCGGCGCGGATCCGGTGTTTCAAAGTTAGGGGGCTGCACCGTCCAGGGTGGGCGGGAGGTCGTGCGAGGCAGGGGCTGATTCGAGGTCCCTGCCCGGCGCCCCACGGGGAGGGCGCGGAGAGTGTCCCTAGGCGGGCCAGGGCCCCGACCGGCCGGCAAATGCCTCCTCCCCACAGAACAGGCGTACTGTACGTTCGTTCTTTAAAAAGTTCCACGTGCAAAGCAAACCAACTGACCGTACCACGCTGCGGCAGAAGCCACGGGAAGGAAGCACGCAGATTTTCATCAGAATGCCATCCTGACCTAACCAAGCCTGGTGCCCGTGGCGCCTGGAACCTTCCGCGTCCCTCCCCCTGCCCACGTCCTGGGGGCACGTTTCCAGAGGTGCTTCTCGGAAGGCACACCTCCTCGCTTCAAAAATCGAGAACTTCCAACTGATTGGTTTGGCCTAATTCGGTTTCGCGGCTCCAGAAAAGTCTTGAGAGGCCGCAAATTCACGTTTAAATGTTATACACCCCCGGTTTCCCACTTTCTGCCACCCTAACCTAATTCTCGGTAACAAGTTAGCGCTCGACCTGTGTGAGCTCGGCTTCCGGCTCTGGCTTAGGGAGGTGGCTCCCGCAGGGAGAGGGCGTGGGGGGCGGCAGAGGAGGTTCTGAGGGACAGGGGGGCGCCTACCTAGGAGAGAAGCAGCAAAAAAGGAGGCTGAATGAAGACCCACAGTGGCCTCTGTGGGAGAAACTGGGCAGATTTCAACTTCGATGAACAAAGCACCACCAGCCTTCTCAAGAATAACTTGCAGAGAGATTGAAATGCATGCCTTTAAGACCTTGTTTTCTTGCTGTAACACTGAAAACTATGGCAGTGTGTTACAGTTCTTGATTCCATAAAGTTAAGTGACTTGGAGAAAATAATTTTAAGCTGTTTTACATAAACAAGTTATGGGCCTTAGGGAGTCTAGCCTCGAAAGCAATCATAATTTTAGTAACAGTTTCACAGATAAGCAGGATAGTCAGTTAATAACAGCCTTCTTGGAGCCTTCAGTTTGAATATTCCAGTCTTGATAAGTGAATCCTGGAGCTTCTCGCCACCTCAAACCCTCTGGCCACATGTCCCAGAGCGGGGCACGGGGAAGGGGCTTCATTTGTTCTGTCACAGGGCAAATGTGTGTAAACACCTGCACCCTCCCCACCTTCCAGGTGGCCGTCCAGTTGTTAGTTTTCAGCTTTATGAAAGCCACAGCGGGAAAGGGTCAACTGAACTATGCACCTATAACATCTGGCTCAAGTCTTGGCTCTGCTACTTACTACGGGATCGTGAGCGAGTCACTTGGCCCTGTGTCTGGAGTCGCATCTGAAACATGCCAGCGGTAATGACAGGGCCCAGGGCTTAGGCGAGGCCGTGGGCTGACACAGTGAGGGGAGCGGCCCTGTGCCTGTCAGCCCGCCGCTTCCCCCGCTGCCTCCAGAGTCCCCACCCAAGGCACCCAGGCCTTTCCATCCTGCTGTGCAGCAGGAAGGAAGCTGGGCAACAGTGGGTGAAACCGGCTGAGAAAGGGAGAGACTGCGGGTAGCCCCAGAGAAGACAACAAAAGCAGAGCGTCCAAAAAAGCTGTGGGAGGGTGCGGCTGAAGCCCGGGGGTGGCAGGACACCGTCGTGGAAGGAGAGGCTACTGGCTAATTTCAGTCTCAGGAACAAAGTGACACTACCAACAATAAAATAATGACAGTGAGCGCGAAGATGGCTGATTCCACTTCAGAGCGACTGGAGCCCGCCGCTGTCCTGACACCCTTGTGGCTGGGAGGCCGCCACCTGCGAGGCGGCTGAGACTCGGGCTGTCCGCAGCAGCAGGCGTGTGTCTGTCTGTACTGTAAGTGGGCTTGAATTCACGCTTCTTGGCGTTATTTAAATCTCGGGGCCCCAGGCAGAATAAAGCGTAAATTGTGGTTGCCTTTTGTTCGCAGTGACATAAGCAGCTCTCTCGGGAGAAGGGCCCGTCCTGAGGCCCCTTCCCAGACGGCGCCCCCAAGTCTCTTTATAAGCTCAGCAAGGCCGCTTTTATGGCGGTGACTGCTGAGTGGTGACTGGAGCCTCCAGACCCTGCCCCGGGGAAGTTCACGCAGAAGTCAAGGGAAGTGACATCTGGGAGAACAGGAAGCTTGCCTGGGCACAGGATTTTTATCCCAGCACTCACAGCTCTAAAGATGGCCTGGCAGAGGAATCCGAGTCCTTTTTACTCTGAGCTTGAAGACAAAACCCAAACCACTTCAGTGTGTCAGGTGCAGAAGAATCAGACGAGAAGCCCCTGTCTCCAAAAGCCCTGGGGCCTGGGGCGGGGCGGAAAGAGGGGGGGCCGCCTTGTGGCCGCGCCGCCGGGACCCAGGGGCTTTCTACGAAGAGCTGTGAGGTCAAGGACAGAGGTTTCAAGGACACAGGTTCACTTTTCCCCTCTTTTGGTCAGGATCCACTTGGAGCAAGCTGACTGCAAATCCAACCCCCTCCAAGCAGCTGGGCAGTCACTGTTTAAACTCCGGGACTCTGTCCCGAGAGGCACATTAGGTTTTGTGAAAGCCCCACCTGTCTCGGGCATCTCTAAAAGCCACCCTGCTTGTGGTGCTCTGTGCCCTCCCCTCAAAAGGGTAAGGTCTGAAATCTCCAAGGCAGCCCTGACAAGTGCAGTAAGATTATGCGCAGGAACTTCATTTCTTAAGGGGCGCCTAGAAAAGAACAAAAGGTAAGTAGAATGATCTAATTTTGTTCTAGGAACAGCAGACTCACAGCTAACCAGCAAATGCCAGAACATTTAACCACTTTGGGGCCACACCCGAACTTGGTTTACTGGTTTCCAGGGTGTTGGTGTGTTGCTAGGCCCGCCAGCCCCGCCCCTCGCTTTGGTCTGCTTCTGAGTGCCAGGGCAACGGAGACAAACCCCTGGAGGGATGTGGCACAGACCAGAGGGCAGGCTGGAGAGGGCAGAGTGGTCCTCAGCCACCCCACTCATCAGCTAACTCCCACAGAACCATTTTTACAAATCACAGCCACAACATGAATCACTGGCCCTAAGGATGGCAGCAGAATAAACACCTCTGTGTTACTTCGAACAATGAGCTTGCAAATATGTTATTACTGTATCCTTTTGGCTAATATTTAACTTCATATTATAAAGCTGGCTCATGAAGTGATTGCCCAGATTTGCACTGTTATCTTAATAACACAACGTTATTGCTAAAAAAAAAAAAAAAATGCTAATCTTCACCTTGGCTTTCAGTGAGTCAGAATCTTTTTGCTGGCGGAAGGTCTGGCCTCTGTGTTGCTGGCTGCTGATTGATCAGGGTGGTGGCAGCTGAAGGCTGGGGTGACTGTGGCAATTTCTTAAAATAAGACAACAATGAAGTCGGCCACACCAAGTCTTCCCCCCTTTTTTTTTCCCCCACAGCTGCACCCACAGCATAGAGAAGAAGCTGTGGCCATGCTGGATCCTTTTAACCCACTGCGCCGGGCTGGGGATCCAACCCATGCCTCCCCAGCGACCTGAGCTGCTGCAGCTGGGTTCTTAACCCACTGCACCACAGCAGGAACTCCGATCCTTTCTTTCATGAATGAGTGCTCTGCAGCCTGCAGTGTTGTTTGATAGCATTTTACCCACAGTAGAATTTCTTTCAAAATTGGAGCCAGTCCTCTCGAACCCTGCTGCTGCTCCGTCAAGCCAGTGTACGGAATATTCTAAATCCTTTGTGCCGTTTCACCAGTCTTCCCGGCGTCTTCCCCAAGAGTAGGTTTCATCTCAAGAAGACACTGTCTTCGCTCGACTGTAAGAAGCAGCTCCTCATCCTTTCAAGTTGTATAATCGGATAAACTCAGCCACATCTTCAGGCTCCACTTCTAGTTCTACTGTTTCCACCACGTCTGCAGTTACTTCCTCCACTGAAGTCTTGAACCCTCAACGTCCATGAGAGTTAGACTCATCTTCCCAGCTCCTGCTAATGTTGATACTCTGACCTCTTCCAGCGAATCGCCAGCATTCCTAATGGCACGTAGAATAGTGAATCCTTTCTGGAAGGGTTTAAATGCATGTTGCCCATATCCATCAGAGCCATCACTCTCTCTGGCAGCTATAGTCTTATGAAACCTAGTTCTTAAATACAAAGTTGCCACAAACCTTCAATTTGTAAAAAAACAAAGCAAAACAAAAAAACTCCCAGTATTTTCAATGTGCAACAAAGTGAGGTCCAAGTGAAGCCAGGGTTTTAACCCATGGCCTTAGCATCCAGCGTACTCCCTGACACAGAAGGGCTCCTGCCAAAAACAAAACAAAACAAAACAAACAAACAAGAACCAAAAAAGCAAAAAACCAACAAGTTTCCGTTGTGGTTCAGTGGAAATGAATCCGACTAGGAACCATGAGGATGCGGATTTGATCCCTGGCCTCGCTCAGTGGGTTAAGGATCCGGAATTGCCATGAGCTATGGTGTAGGTTGAAGATATAGCTCGGATCGGCATTGCTGTGGTTGTGGTGCAGGCCGGCAGCTGCAGCTCCAGTTCAAGCCCTAGCCTGAGAACCTCCATATGCCACGGGTGCGGCCCTAAAGAAAAGGGGGAGGGGGCTCCCTCCCTGCAGGCAGCTGGGGATCCTCGGCGGGGCGAGGGGGTCGTCAGCAGACAGGCTGTCTCCCTGGGCTTGGCTCCAGCTCCAGCTCCACGGTGTTGGTAAAGCCATGCGTGTACCCAGGTCAAGACCATAGCCGGCTCTCCGGGTAAGATGCAGGGCACCGGTAGGAGCATCAAATGAGGGATCCAGACCCCACCTGCTCTCTGCAGAAAAAACTCTACCCCATAGTCAGCTGGCCCAGCTTAGGCTCACGGTGAACTTGGTCCTCAGGCTGGGATCCTGCCTGCCTCCGGTGGACAGAGACATTGGGAAGAAGAGTGGCTGGAAAGCATCAGGGAGCTCATTTTTAGCCTATAAAAAGCTTCTCTGACTGAGCACACACCCTGTGCTGGGTGTCCTACAGCCACAGCCCTCACCCTCCGAGCTGCCCATGACTCGCTCCTCCCCTCCCCTGAGACTGAGCGGGCTCCCCAGAACGGGAGCACACGCTCGTCCCTTCGTGAGTGATGGATGGATGGATAGGTGGAGGCTTTCCCAATAAAATGGAGCATTTTGATTGCTCATCATTAACCTTCATTGATTTTTTTCTTTTTAGAGCCAGCATAGGGAAATTCCCAGGCCAGGGGTCAAATCGGAGCTGCAGCTGCCAGCCTATACCACAGCCACAGCAACGCCAGATCCAAGCCGAGTTTGCAACCTACACCACAGCTCATGGCAACACCAGACCCTTAAGTGAGGCTGGGGATGGAACCTGCATCCTTATAGACACTATGGTGGGTCCTTAACCAGCTGAGCCACAACGGGAACTCCTAGCTCTCATTGATCTTAAGTATTTTATATTTTTGTAGCAACTGGGAATAGAAACTCTTTTAAAAGTGGCATGACTCATATCCTGTAATAAACCGTAACGGAAAAGAATATGAAAAAGAATATATATGCAGAACTGAATCACTTTACTGTAGAGCAGAAATTAACACATTATAGATCATGCATACCTCAATAAAATACATTTTTTTAAATGGTCTGACTTTAGGAATTTTTTTTTTTTTTGCATAATTACCTAGCACCCAGCAATTCACCACACTTCTTTTTTACCTAATAGATTTAAAAAAAAAATCCTTTTGGATTTTCTGAGGAAGGTGATGAGTTTGGGTTCTGGCTGGACTGAATTTGAAGGAGTGGCAGAAGCCTCGATGGAGTGTCCACCAGGTACTTTGGCACCAAAAGTACTGGTTTAAGGTGATGATCAAAATGGCAGCACGTGTCTAACAGGAAAGGGGCTGAGGGAAGGAATCTTGAGAATCCTACAATCAGTGAATAAGAAGAGTGTCAGGAACAAGCCAAGACAGACAATGGGTAGTCAGAGAAACAGAAGATAAAGGGGCCTTCTGGAAGCCACAATTCAGAAGGCGGTGTGAACATCAGTGTTAACCAGCAGATGGAGTGAAGAGAACGGGTGCAGGAAGCCTTTAATTTGCATTTAAGCAGTTTCAGTGTGTGCACGTATAATAAACGGCAGCTTACAGCCTGGGAGGAAGACAGACTTGGGGGGTGGCTGGAGGAGATGTGTGCATTCGTCAGTGTGTTTTTAGGGATGGAAGAGACGAGATGGGGGGCCAAAAAGTGGGAGTTGAAGGAGCGCGAGGAAAAGCAGAGCGGCGCGGGGAAGGCCACTGACTGAGGGGTGGGCAGGGGTGTGGGAGGCGTTTTTGGATTTTCAGGATTTGGCCTGACTCTGAGCTAAATGGAGATGAGAAAACCAGAGCGGCCAGGGGAGGACAGGTAACGGAAGCACAGGCCTGGTGCGGAGGCTGCGGACCAAGGAGCTGAGGGAGGAGGCAGGGCAGGAGGGGCAGAAATTGAAGGACCTGCCGGGGGCTGCCCCCCGCCCGCCCCGGGGCCAGCCAGGGTGAGGCTGTTCTCAGTACTGAGCACGGGAGCACAGAGGCCTTCCGCGGGCCTCCAGAAAGCCCAGTAATTCTGACCCGGAGTAAAATCCATCCACATTTAAAATCACTTCTAACTTATTTTATTCTGGAATTAAGTTCGTCTCCACAAGTGTCCAGGAATAAGTCCATAGCAATTTTGGGGAAAAAAATGTATCCATTTTTCTAATCCATTCCTCAGAACCAGTGACCTTGACCCTTAAGACCAGACCCGAGTGATCACGGAAACATCCCTCACATATGGGGACCAAGGAAATAGCCACAAACACCTCCAAGAAAGCATCTTTTGGGAAAACCAATTCTGTTTTTCATGAGCACCACATATTGCAAATATCAACCAATTATTTCCTAAAAATATTGAGAAACAATACAAATAACAGAAAGCAGCTCCAATCCATTACATATTTCTCAGTCATACAGGAAAAAGCTCTGAAAAGTCTCCCAAAGTCAACTCTAATGCAGAGAAAAAAGTACCTATGTCCACTCTCAGAACAGTCCACTTAAAATACTTTTGATCAGAACAGGTAGTGACGGGGGAAAATATGCTTTCAATGACTGTATCCTCCAGCTAATACAGAGAACACCCTGCTGATAAGAAATAAACCAAATGCTTCCATATATACTTAGGAACAGAAAACGATGGTTAAAAAAATCAACGCAGTATTTCTTCCAGACACTCACCAATCTATTTGGCTTTGGTCTCACTACTCTTGCCTATGAGTTTAACATCTGGGGACAGGCAGAATGAGCCACGAAAAAAAAAATTGTTACTCCATGAGCTGAAAAACCCAGAAATCAATCAGGCTAACCAACGTGACTGACAAATGTCATTCAGAGAGGAAGCGTGGGGAAACCCTGGAGTTTCTCACCTGAATTTATACAGCGCCCAGTACAAACAGGGATATTCGAGGGCACTTAAGATGAATTCAGAAGTGTTAAAAGCCAGGCACTTGTGCTAAACAGCTTGACTTGAAGACAGTCGGACTCAAAGACCGACCGAAATATCCCAAGTAAGCGGTCTTCCAACCTAAGGTATAGGAATTCCTGAAACAGCATCCCTAAAATACTCTTTCTCAGAAAATCTATTTTCCTAAAGGAAAAGAGTCTGAACACCCAGCCCTAAAAACACATGCCCATGCCCTAAAATAAAGGTTTTACCCACCCACCCCCGTCTTTTAGCCCCTGAAATGCAGGGCAAAGAAAAGTCATCAACTGTTCAGCCTCCAGAAAAGTACCGGCTCGTGGGTACCTTTTTTTTAATCATTAATTTGTGTGAACAGGTATCTTTACAGAAGCCTTAAGACAGAACAAAAAAGCCTCACCTTTGAAAAATGAAGATTTCGGATGAACTTCAGGAGAAGTTGAAGGAAGGCCAGAGAACAGCATTCTGGAGAGACATGTTTGGCATGAGAGTGGAAATTCTGGAATGACTGGAGATCAAACGGCCACCCCTGACCACGTCATCGGCAGTACCAGCAGAGAGGTCATTAAAAGCACCTTTACACCGACAGCTCACCGCGCAGCTTGGACCCGCCTTTCACGAGTGGATTAATGGGAGGGCGTGGCTTCCTCGGCTCTTTGTAGGTTTTCCAAAGGCTTCTTCTGACCAGTGGGTATGGGTTTAGTTACTCAGACTGTTACACCGAAGCCCCCTCCTCTGAGCCCCAGTTCCGTCGAGGCATTTGTATTGAATATGGGACTAGACTTTAAGGGGAAACTAACAGAAATGGAGAGCAGGCTTTCTCGACCACGGCGCTACTGCCATTTGGAGTCGAATCATTCTGTTGGGGTGTCTGTCCTGGGCAGCGCGGGATAACCAGCAGCGTCTCCCTACACACTGCCTGCGTCAGCCAAAGGTGTCTCTGGACATCGCCGCATGTCCCCTGGGAGGCAAAAGGGACCCCACTGAGGACCCCCGGTCTAGGGGCTCGTGCCTTCATCCAAGGCACCCACAGAAAGACAACGTTACAGAGGGACACTGACTTGTCAACTTCTACAGGTAAGTCTCTCCCGCAACAGACCCACAGCTAAGCCTGCAGAGAAGGGACGGTCCGCACAGACGCATTGTAGCCCACTCCCCAATGCCTTCGGTCCTCTTTTTTCACGTTAAGAACTCAAAAGCAGGGCCAGGTGTTGAAGTCAGAAAGAGCCAGAAAGTCAGCACTGGACACTGAAGGCGGGGGTGGGGGGGGTGGAGTTCGAGGCTGAGATTTCAGAGATGGGTCCGTCGCGCCAAGGCCAAGGGTGTGATGGTTGGAGGTGGGCCGGAAGGAAGAACCCTGGAAGTGAGAAGGTCACAGAACTGAGTCTGGCTTCCTGGACCCTCTGGGGGGGCCCGATCCGAGAGGGGTGAGTGGTGGGGAGCGAGGACAGAGGGGCCAGGCAGCGGGCCGGCCCGCACGGCCCAGAAGCGCCCCCACCTCCGAAGCACAGGTTTGGAGGAGAAACTGGCTAGAGCCCCTGCTCTGCCTCCTACTAGGCTGTTGCCTCCGGCACGTGCCTTGACCTCTTCAGCCTCCGTTGTGACAGGAGAGACGCCACTGGGGGCAGCAGGGAAGCAGGGACCCCAGCGGGCACGGGGAGTGGCCACGGGACCCCATGTGCTCCTCGAAGGCACGCGGATTATTTTTCCTGCAGATATGGACTCTGGAATTGCAACTTACATACATGTTTAGAGGAGCCGTAAGCAGTGTCCCCAAGTCACGTAACTGGCTTGGATTTAAAGCTTTGGTCGGCAGTTTTGAGCACTCGGCGCCTCCCCCTCCCGGTTCCGAATTTTGGCCTTGCTGCTCTCCCCAGAACCGAGCTGTCGGCGCTCTTGGTCCGTAGGTAAGTGTGTTATGAACACAACTGTGTAAGAATGCAGGCATATAGACAAATGCTGGAAGGAAACACAGTGAACAAAAGAGCCGCTCTATTTAAGTGACGGGACCGTGGGAATTGTACCGCTTTTCGGAACACCCTTGCGTAACAGTTTCAAGAACTTGAACTTTATTCAGGAGGCAGTGAAGGACCCACTGAAAGGAGCTGAACGGGGAGGCAGGGTTTTGTTTGAACAAAGAAGGTGGAAGCTACACAAAAGCTGAAAATCACTCTCATTATTCCTCTCCAAAAATTTCTTGGCTGGTCTCGCTATTTATTCTTCCAGATTAGCTCCAGAGTCTGCTTACTAAATTTCAAGCCAACCTTGTCCTGGAAACTGGGATTTTATTTGAATTACATTATATTTATAAATTATTTGAGGATAGATTAACATCTCTTCAATACTGAGTCTTCTAATTCCAAAACAAGGTCTCTCGCTCTCCATTTTATTTTTTTATTTTAATTTTTATTTCTGTCTTTTTAGGACTGCGGCAAATGGACCCCAGGCTAGGGGTCGAATTGGAACTGTAACCGCCGGCCTACACCACAGCCACAGCAATGAAGGATCTGAGCCAATTCCGTGACCTACACCACAGCCCACGGCAATGTAAGATTCTTAACCCACTGAGCAAAACCAGGGATCGAACGAACATGCATCCTCATGGCTGCTGGTCGGGTTCGTTAACCACTGAGCCATGATGGGAACTCCTCTTTCTCCATTTTAAAATCCAGTTATGTCCTTCAGTATATTGTTATAGTCTTGTTCATTGAAATTCTTCCTATTTCTTTATTCATAAATGCTAATTTTTTTTTTTTTTTTATTGTTTAGGACCACACTCGTGGCATATGGAGGCTCTCAGGCTAGGGGTTGAGTCTGAGCTGCGGCTGCCAACCTACACCACAGCCACAGCAACGCCGGATCCTTAACCCACTGAGCGAGGCCAGGGATCGAACCCGCAACCTCATTGTTCCTAGTCGGATTCGCTTCCACTGTGCCACAACGGGAACTTCCCTAAATGCTCTTTTGAATGGGATCTTATTTTCTTGCCATTATTAAAAAAATTATTGTGGGATAAAGGATTGCTATGGATTTCTGTCTATGTCATTAAAAACTACTTCATTGAACTCTCAGTTTTAGACTGATTTTTGGATTAGCTATATACATAATCTTTAAGCAGTTACAAATTTTATCTCTTCCTTTTCAGTAGCGGTATTTATGATTTCTTTATCCTGTGTAAACACCAGTTTATAAGGTTGCACCAGCCCTGGATGGCAGGTACTTTACAATTGTCAGTCGCCTGATAAGGCCCCTGAAAGGGAACAAATTACTCAGAACAAGACACTCTTGCCTGAAGGCCAGAAGCGAATCTTGACCAATGAAAGGCAAACAGGCAAAGCGAGGTGAGGAAGGACCAGTGCTGAAGCCAGAAGGTAATTACTACCGTGAATGTCACCCAGCAACTGTCTTCTGCGGGGAGAGGCCCCTGGGAGGGACGGCAGTGAGCTTCTGGGGCCGGCACTGCCTGGGTGGGAAGCTTGCTGTTGGCCTTGGGCCATTATGTCACCTCTTTCCGTGCCTCCTTTCCGGATCTGTAAAATCGGGGGAACAATGGCGCCTAGTTTATACAGTTTATGAGGGTTAAATGAGTTATTATTCTTAGCCAGCATTTAAATCAATAAAGTGCTGGCCACAGTGTGGTGCAGGCCCTTGGTCTGTAGGATGCACAGTGTTACAAAGTACTTCAAGGTCCATTTAAGCTAAATCTAATGTAACCAGTCACCCTTTACCAAGGGAATGTGGGAGCTAACTTTTGTCCCGGACCCATCCCCCTTCCTCTGGCCTTCCGGCCCCTCCCGCTGCGGCTTCTATCTCAGGCAGCATCTCTGTGGCTGGGAACCCGCAGCCT
The DNA here is from genome assembly GCA_004024745.2 of Catagonus wagneri. Classification (NCBI taxonomy): domain Eukaryota; kingdom Metazoa; phylum Chordata; class Mammalia; order Artiodactyla; family Tayassuidae; genus Catagonus; species Catagonus wagneri. The sequence goes on from PVHT021183553.1 coordinate 1,093,239, forward strand.
GCGGGGGGCGGGGCTGGGCGGCGGAGGGGCTGGCTATGAACCCTCCGAGCCCATGGAACCAGCAGGGTCCAAGCCATGAAGCCCCAGCGCGAGCAAGCGCAGTACTTTCTAGAACAAGTGGCCTGAACTTTGGGAGTTATTTTCTTCCAGGGACCCTCTCACTTCCTAGTTGAAAGTTTTGCTCGAGATGGCTGGACTTGAACGTCACAGGCCAGATAAGGAGTGTGTCTCGAAAGAAGAGTATTAGGCAACAGCAGCTCGTGAACTTCTCTTTTTGGGTGAAGAGACTCTCCTTGGGTGCAGATTTTTGAAAAAGAAGACACTGTCTCCCAGTGAAGCAACTGAGAGTCTTAAATGGATAAATATATCACGAGTTTGCAGCTCCACTGTTCTACGATTATTTAAAATATATGTCCTACATTGAGAATAAAATGAAATTGAACTGGCGCTATCTTTCAGTATCTTTACCCGAGGAAGGTGGCAAAGGGATGTAAGCAGTAACAGAAACTAGGGAGAATCAGACACCCTTGGGTGGGATGGTCCAACCCCAGCGGCTGCCCCCTGGTGGCCACAGGTGAGTACTTCCAAGGGCTTGTACTAGAGGTTTCCTGTTGGCTAAACAGTAATTATCAGATAACATAATGATAGAAAAAGGACTTTAGCATCTTATCATTATGCTAATCCACATTAACATTTCTGAAAATTCATGTGATGTACAAAAGCCAATTTACTCTTTTGTGGGCGGGTTAGATGACAGATGAGTGGATAAATACAGTGTCACGCAATGGCCGATCGCTGGATCTTAAGAAAGAAGGAGACTCTGACAGGTGTCGTAGTGTGGGACGAAGCCTTGACAACATGCAAAGTGAAATGAGGCGGGTCCCAAGCGACAGACATTCCTTGTATGATTCCTCTGACTGCGGTACCCAGAATTGTCAGATTTATAGAGAAAGTAGAAGGTGGCCGCCAGGGGCTGGAGAAAGGAAGGAACCGGGGAGTCGGTGTTTAATGGATGCATTTTCAGTCTGGGAGGATGGGAGGAGGCTGGAGATGGACGGTGGTGATGGTTATACTTAATACCACTGAGCTGTACCCTTAAAATAGTTCAGGTGATGATTTTATGTTATACCTATTTTACCACAATTAAAAAACAATAATTAAAAAATCCGATTGACTCCACTTGTGCAGATTCACAAAAAAAGGAAGTGGACAGTCTGTGGAATTTTCCCCAGAAAACAGAAGTGAGACGGCGTGAGTTTCAGCAGTCTCCACATGAGACCAGCTCCTGCCCCAAAAAGATTAGGAAATCTGTGTGGAAAGAAGTCTTCAGGGTGTGAGCAAGGTACATCTTGGTTTTAAAATCATCTCCCTGCCCTGAGCTCTAACACTTAAAATTCTTGGAGATGGAAAGATTCAAGTCACCATGACCTCACATGCATTTTCAGGTGTCATCAGCACAACAACAGTTAGGAGCGGCAGGATGCCGTTCTACGTGGACAGTCGCTAATTTAATTTTTGTCTTTTTAGGGCCACAGCCACCGCGTATGGAGGCTCCCAGGCTAGGGTCTGAGTCAGAGCTGCAGCCACCGGCCTACACCACAGCCACAGCAATGCCGGATCTGAGCCACATCTGCGGCGACCTATACCGCAGCCTGAGGCAATGCTGGATCCTTAACCCATTAAGCGAGGTCAGAGGTCAGATCCACATCCTCAGAGACCACATGGGGTTCTTAACCCACTGAGCCACAGCAGGCACTTTAGCTAATTTAATTTTTTTTTAAAGGAGAGAACGCAGGCAGGCAGGTAGGCAGGCAAATACTGCTTGCATGAAGTGTATATATTTAAGCCACTCTGCCATAAACTTTCATTGGAAAAGCAGCACACAATAGTAAGAATTTATGGTAATGAAATTCATGGAGACAGAAAGTAGACTGCTGGTTGCCAGGGCTCGGGGGAGGGGTACAGAGTTCGCGTGGAATGGGGACAGAGTTTCAGTTTGGAAAAATGAAAAAGTTCCGGAGAGGGATGGTGGTGATGGCGGCACAACAACGGGAACGCGGCTCAACTGTTCCCCCCGAAACGGTTAAACGGTAAATGTTATGTTATGTGTATTTTACCACAAAAACAGTATTTATGTTAGAAGTTTCACATCATAAGAAAATGGCCAGGTCAACCTCAGGCTATATCTATTTGATGGCATCCTGTCCGGCTATAAAAATGCTGTTTCTGATGAGTACGTAATAGAATGTGTCACACTCTTGACAATGCTGAGCGCACACACACTCAACACACGCACTCACATGCTCAGAACACACACCAGTAACATCAACGAAAAATAACCAAAAAGACCCCAAGAAAATAAAAAAATTAAAAAGAAAGAAAAACCAGAGCCGTGGTGGTCTTTATGTTAACATGAGAAGATAGACAACTTTTTTGTTTCATTCTAATTTCCATGGGTTTTTTTTCTTAATTTCTTTTAAAGGAGGAAAATAACACAGCGCTTCATTCTCCTCTGTAGCTTTATTTGAAAAGAAAGGAGAATGGAAAGAAAAACCTTAAGCTGTGTGTTCCTCAAGGCTTACAAACCTAAAAGGAAATGGCAGCTCATTAGGCTGCGTACCTCTTACTGTTCTTTCCTATTTTTGTATCACAGATGCCTCCGGCAGGCTGGTGAAGTCTGTGCCCATTCTCAGAATGGTGTATTTCTTTTTCTCTTTTACAGCTGCACCTGCAGCATATGGAAGTTCCCCAGCTAGGGGTCAAACTAGAGCTGCAGCTGCCCGCCTACGCCACGGCCACAGCAACACTCGGTCCAAGCCAGTTCTGCAACCTCTGCCGCAGCTTGGGGTAATGCTGGATCCTTAACCCACTGAGTGGGTCCAGGGATGGAACCTGCGTCCTCACAGAGACAACGTCAGGTCCTTAACCTACTGAGGCCCAGTGGGAACTCCTCAGAATGGTACCTTTAAATGCTTATAACAAAGTATAAATTATTAAAATGTGATAGAAATGTAATTCACTTGGGTCATCTGATATTTATTTTGTTCTGGCATACCTGATTTGAATGCTTTTATTTGCAGGTGTTTGAGAAAGACTGTTTTAGAGATTGGGTCCAGAGAAATTGAAGAAGGATCATTATTAAATATAAAATAAAAACAATTCAACTAAAAACAAAACAATAAAATTTCCTTTGTAATCTCTTTACAAAGGAGAATATTCTGAACTATATTATCAAAATATATTTTTAATTGTGATATAACGAGTCAATCACAGTGTTAGAAAAAAAAGAAATGATACCATTTTTGTAAACAGAAGTAATTTAAAATGGGGGCCCACTAAACCGGTGTTGGGTGATTGACAGGGCAAAGGCGATTCCAACACAGAGGCAATAATCTGGAGAACAGCGAGGGCTGGCTTAGTGTACCCCAAAGGCTCAGAAGGCACGGAGCGCCGAATCTCCAATGGGCATCCATGACCGTGAGTGCGAAAAACACCAGGAAGGGAACCAACCCTGGCTGCCGGGCGATGGGCGGTCGCCGCGGGGATGCTCACGGAAACAGGAAGCAGACGGGGAGGGGCAGGTCCGTCTCCTTCCTCCGCCTCACGGTCGCCCTCTAGGGGCGATGAGCTGTGCAGCGCTGCGGGCCCAGCGTGGGGCAGAAGCCGGGTTTGGAGCGGAGAGAGGCAACAGCTTAATAACCCGCACGCAAACGAGCGTCTTTATTCAATGACCGGCGCTCACACCCACCGTCACACCGACACGGCCGGGGCCGTTTCTCCCCGCGGTCTGCAGCCACCGACAAGTGACATAAAGATAACTGGGGCTAGGCGACGAAGTCACACGTACTTCTAATGCTGCTGAAGTCTCTGGCCTCCATTCACACTGCTGCTCTTTCTTCCTACCCCGCTTCAGGGCTTCTCTGGCATCTAACCAAAGGTCTCGGGAGGTCACCGGACCCGAGGGTAAGAATCCTTCTGGGTCTTTCAAGAGTACAGTTCTTTTTTCCGCCTTAATTTTTGCTTAAAGAAGTCACATGATTGATCACGTGATTGCTCGTTGGCACCAGGTTTCTTTTCATGCTTTGAAAGAGAAAATAATACTGACAATGCAAATTCACGCCTTGGTACATCTCTCCTTTAACTGACATTGTCAAACATTCTGCAAACAGTAATTTCTGCATTTTATCGATTATATTATATCTATGTCTGAAAGCCACAGAAAATGCAGTCAACACACAACTGTGCTCACATCCTGGCCCCAGGCTCCAGGGGGGCACAGACGGGGATCTCACCATTCATCAGTCACCCGTGTGGGTGGAGGGCGCACAGAGACCCCGCAGCTGCAGCTGTGACAGTGAGCAAGGGGCCCTCATACCTCTGGGGGGAGACTGATGCGACATAATTGCACAAGTAAGTGATTAATGAGATGTGATAAGTGCCGCGACACTAAGTGGGAACACCCTACATCCTGCCAGGCGAAGGGGATGCAGACAGAAAACTCAGCCTTGTTTCTGAGGAAACAAGATGATTCCAGGGACGGGGGGAGGAGGAGGGCCGTCCCCGAGAGCCCGCGGGGCTTCCCCCCAGTGGGCACAGTGCAGAGTCCCAGACGTCACCCTCCTAGGTGCAGCCTGGCGTCCTGCCACCGGACCCTGGCCTTTCGGCTCACAGGCCAGTGACAGAGAGTCTGTCCTGCCTCCTGGTGGTGACTTCACACCTGACACCAAATCTCCAGGTTTCTTCTTTTCACTAAGACAATTTATAAAAACTGAAGTGTTTGTAATAAAAGAGGGTCCGAGCCTCAGCTGAGGGACTTCGGCGACAAGCTCATCTGTGTCAGAGTTTATGTAATGCAGAAACACGACCACTCTTCTGTCTCACAGAGGGAATACCACACATTGACGAGTCTAACCTTTTCTTTTCTTTTTTTTTTGGTCATGTGCATAGCACTCAGAAGTTCCCGGGCCAGGGATCGAACACACACCACAGCAGTGACAATGCTGGATCCTTAACCTCCTGCCTAACCTTCTGGTTAGCTACTAGGGGTCTCCAGTCTATTCAACCTGTAAACTTTAAAAATTCCACCAACAGGAAAGGAATTTCATTAATGCTCTATGAAATGAAAAACTATAACTATTAAAAAGACACCAGGAGTCCCCGCTGTGGCTCAGCAGTTAGTGAACCCCACTAGCATCCATGAGGACACGGGTTCGATCTCTGGCCTCGCTCAGTGGGTTAAGGATCCAACGTTGCTGTGAGCTGTGGTGTAGGTCACAGACGTGGCTCAGATCCCGCGTTGCTGTGGTTGTGGCGTAGGCCAATGGCTACATCTCCGATTGGACCCCTAGCCTGGGAACCTCCATATGCCACAGGTGCAGCCCTAAAAAGACAAAAAGACCAGAAAAAAAAGACACTGAAAGTCAGTATTTTGTGGTTTATCTATAGCAGTACTTGAAAACACAAGATGAATCACATTACAAGATTTTGTTTAGAGCTTCAAGCTAAGGGAAATATTTTAAAATACATATCATCCGTTCTTAAATATTTGTAAGTTTTATTTCAATACACGATAAAGTAGTCATTCTCTTAGAACAACCAGAATAATAAACCAAATATAAAATGAACTTAAAATTTAGGTCAATACTTTTTGTTAAGGGCAAGGTAAAATCTGTGTTATGCAGGTGCAGAAAATTTCTTGCTTCCACTTTGAACAATATGATTATAACAGATACCTAAGGATTTTTAAATCTTTGATTTCTGTTCAGTTTTTATTTTTGAGACATTAAATTCTCACTGAACACAAAATACTCTCTTTGCTGAAGAACCCCATTTTCCATCTATACTTTAAGAGTCTCCATGTTATCTATTGAATTTAAAAAGTCACTGACACAGAGTTCCCTTGTAGCACAATGGGTTAAGTAGCCAGTGTTGTCACTGCAGCAGCTGGGGTGTCACTGCTATGGCACCGGTTTGATCCCTGGTCTGGGAACTTTCACATGCCTCGGGCATGGCCAAAAATAAAACAAAATAAAATAAACTCATTAAAAATGGAGTTTTCCGGTGGTGTAGTGAGTTAAGGGTCTGTCCTTGTCACTGCTGTGGCATGGGTTCCATCCCTGACCCGGGAACTTCTATATGCTGCACGTGCAACCAAAAAAAAAAAAAAAAAAAAGGTCACTAACAAAATAAGAAACGGAGGGCCCTGACCGTTCCTCTGTCCATCTGTGACCACGTGTCCTGAGACTGAGATGCTTGCTGTGTGCTTCCAGAGACTTCTAGAAACTGCGAGGACCTAGTACAGTACCATTGGCATCATTTAGTAAAAGATGCAGAGATCAGAGGGAGGAAAAGAAACTCAACCTGGAGAACTGAAAACGCCTTCAGAAACACGCCGCCAGGCTGGTCGTTCCCAGCACCTAAGCAGCACGCTCAGGGGGCGTCTATGCTGTTTCGCAAGGGGACGCACCTCTGCACAGACACACAGAGAGCGGTGCTGACCGGGAGCCCCGCGGGGACCACGCAAGTGGGGAGAAGGAGCCGCTAAGGCTGCGCAGGGCCCTGGCCCGCCTGCCCGGCTCCCTCCCCGCCCCAGCTCTTCTAGCCGTTTCTCTGTGGTCGTCCTGAGGATGCAAAAGACTCAACAAGAATGTGGTCACTGCGTGGTCCCCTCTGATCGGACGGTGTCTGCCTCCAGGGTCCAACAGCAGGAGAGACTGTTCCGTGGGACGACAAGTCAGCTCTCACGGGACCATTCGTTTTCCTCGAGCCTGAGTGTTTCAGAGCCTGAGCTGATGCGAGAAGCCTCTGGCTCTCAGACCTGCACCTTCACGGCAGCTCAGGGTACGTGTGCGGTGCACGTGGCCCCGCGGTCCACGGCCAGCACCGCGCGGGGACACAGTTCTCTGCTGATCACCTGCGATGGGGGAGGCCGGCGTCACAGCACTAAAGGCCACATGAACCGCAAGGGGTTCCCTTAGTTCAGAATCCCAGGACCCTTTTATTTTTATTTTTATTTGGCCGCGACTTACAGCGGCTTGATACGGGATCTCACCAGCTGTGTCATGACAGCCACAAATAGCTGTATTGGGGACATTTCAGACTTTTTTCCTCTCCATGACAAATCATCCTTAGATAATGTGTTATTTTTTCCCTTTTGTGATTATAGCCATCTACCACCATTTGTCAGATGTCCAGGAACAAGGAAAACCTGCTCCTCCCAGCTGGTTTTGTTAAATGGTTTCGTGACTAATATTCACATTGGTCCAGACAGGCTGACTCAAGCAGCCCTAGGCAGTGGTGTTGGAGGCTTTGTCCGGCGGATGCCCCTCACATGTGGATGGAAATTAAAGAGACTTGTAGGCTTCTGCTCACCAGCAACTGTCTCCTAGGGGACAATGCGATGGAACAGCCAGTCGGTGCTTAAGGAGATCCTGGCATTTTTTTCCCTTTCTTTTTAGGGCTGCACTCATGGCATACAGAGGTTCCCAGGCTAGGGGTCGAATCAAAGCTACAGCCGCCGGCCTACACCACAGCCACAGTAATGCGGGATCCTAGCCGCATCTGATCCCTACGCCACAGCTCACAGCAACGCCAGATCCTTAACCCACTGAGGGAGGACAGGGATCGAACCTACGTCCCCACAGAGACTATGTCAGGTTCTTAACCCGCTGAGCCACAACGGGAACTCCAAGATCACTGTATTTTTAAAGAGAGGAGTGTGTATGCATTTACCCGAGGTGGGGACATCTTTTTGGTCCCACTTAATGTAAGTCCAGCTCTCTGCTCTCATTCACCTGCTCAGCACACAAGATCTCATGCGAGCAGCCGGGTGGAGAACGTGTTTTGGGTTATCAAGTACCTCGCTAACCGTGTTTCTTTCAGGCAGCGAGGAAGACATCCAACCCCTAATCCCAACTGAGAACCTGCAATAACTCGGAAACGGGTTAATAAGTAAACTACAAATCGCCGAGAAAACAAAACTCGAACTCCAGGATGTGTTTTGACAGTTTTGAAAAAGAACTTCAAAAACAGAAGCATCCAAAGGCACCAGTTTTTAGCTCTCATGTTGACAGAGGCTAAAGATAGCCACAGCTCTGAATTTTGCCCCAAGGAAGACACTTTGTTTCCGACAAAACAGATGTCAATGTAAACTGATACAAGAGTTCAGGAAAGCAGTGTGGAAACTATTAGGAACCCCAAATACGTTTATACTTTTAAAGTCTAATATTCTAATTTAAGGAAATCATTTGAAGTTCAAAAAATTGTTCACTCTTTTTAAATTCTTTTTATGGTCACACCTGCAGCATCTGGAAGTTCCCAGGCTACGGTCTGAATCAGAGGTGCAGCTGCCGGCCTATACCACAGCCACAGCAATGCGGGATCTGAGCCGCATCTGGAACCTGCACTGCAGGTTGTGGCAATGCTGGATCCTTAACCCACTGAGAGAGGTCAGGGATCAAACCCGCATCCTCAGAGAGACAACGTTGGGTCCTTAACCTGCTGAGCCACAGTGGGAACTCTAAAAATTATTTACTTTTAAAGGCATTCACTGCAGTGTCACTCACAACAGGGAAGAAAACTCTGTTAGAAAACCTTTTCATGTCCAATAGCAGGAAAACAAAGATGTGATGGGACACCCTCAATGCCATAGTCTACGGCCATTAAAACACTTTTCAGTGCTTTTAATACCAAGGTTGTTCTTTCTTTCTTTCTTTTCTTCTTTTGAGAATTATACTTTTTTTGGGTCTTTTTAGGGCCGCACCCATGACATATGGAAGTTCCCAGGCCAAGGGTCGAATCAGAGCTGCAGCTGCCGGCCTACACCACAGCCACAGCAACGCCAGATCATTTAACCCACTGAGCGAGGCCAGGGATCGAACCAGGGAGTTCTCATGGATACTAGTCGGGTCCTTAACCCGCTGAGCCACAATGGGAATTCCCCTTATTTCCTTCTTTAAAAAAGAGAATAAAAATGCAGTATTTCCAAATATACAATTGGGACTATGTTCAAAAGCCTCCATATATCAAAAACAGGGCCTAATTTTTATTTTCTCTTATTGCCTGAATTTTCCTTATTATTTTCTATGGCAAACATGCATTACACTTAATATAATAAATCAAAGATTTCCTTTTTTTTGGTCTTTTTGCCTTTATCTAGAGCTGCACCCACGGCATATGGAGGTTCCCAGGCTAGGGGTCTAACAGGAGCTGTAGCTGCCGGCCTTCACCAAAGCCACAGCAACGCAGGATCTGAGCCGCGTCTGCAACCTACACCACAGCTCTCGGCAACGCCAGATCCTTAACTCACTGAGCAAGGCCAGGGACTGAACCCGCAACCTCATGGTTCTTAGTCGGATTCGTTAGCCACTGAGCCGCAACGGGAACTCCTCAAACATTTGCTTTTGTCAGCAATTATTACCTTTGTTGGTAATTTCTTCATTGATTCAGAAAAAAAAAAAAAACTATTGTAAACCAAAGTTCAGGATAAGTGCTCGAAGGTTAACCTATGTTGAGTGTGAACGCTCCTACCTGAGCCTGGGAAAGTCAGGGAGGGCTTCCTGGAGGAAGGCCAGACCGAGTCTAGAAGGATGGGATGCAATGGGAGACCCTGCAGCAGCGGGAGATGCCATGGGAGAGACAGGCGATGAGCGAGGGGTGAGGGGCAGGTTAGCCCCCGGTGTTAGTCTAACGTTTATCCTGGAAGCCACGGGGAGTCGTTACAGACTTAAGAAGGGAAGCGCGGTACAAGGTTTGTATTTGCTGGGGTCCCTGGGACACCAAGGTGAAGACAGGCTTGAGGCGGGTCAGTCTTAGGAGCACCCAGACCAGGAAGCCATCGAGCCAAGCACACGGTGTGACAGGCCGTGTTCACCCCTCCAGAGAGGAGGGACGGGGTGGGCGGGTCTGGCTCAAGCGGTCTGAGGGTCAAACAACAGGAAAGGGAGGCCGAGGGGCCGGTCTCGAGTCGGGGACACAGCTCCCTGGTCGGTGATTTCATGCGTGTGTCCATCCAGATGGAAGCCAGGGGTACCGCACAGCGGACAGTGATGGGCGAGCGAACGGAGCTGATGGGTGCTCCCGTTTAGGACATCATGAAGACAGCTTCTCTGCCCGCCCTGTGGCCTCCGACCCCGGCTCCTGCCCCCTCTCCAGGAGAGGGAAAATTCCCTGGGCCTGGGAAGAGGCGCGGGAAGATCAGACCCAGCGCACGGGGCTGCCCAACCACCTCCGAGCAGTGGGAACGGCTGTGCGGTGTGTGCCCGCGCACGGACGTGCCCATCTCCTCGTACAGAAGACCAGCCCAGGGGCGCAGCGCGGGGGCAGGAGTCCGCCTCCGGAGCTTGCCACCTGCCGGGATTCTCCTGTTTAACTCTTCCCACAGCCTGTGAATTACAGCCATTTTGCAAGTAAGGACCCTGAAGCAAAAAGTCAGAATAATTTGCCCCAAGTCAAGTGGCTGGTGGGTGATGTGGCCGGGACTGGGGGCTCCTCCATGGGGAAGGCCCGGGGGTCTTGGGTGTTTTGAACCACAGATACCTAGGGAGCAACAGGGGAGTTGCCACGACAACCCTCTGTCGGAGGCAGTCCCGTAAATCAAGCCCGAAAGGAAAAACCGGCCCCAGGCCCCGTCCTCTGGGTCCCTCTGGACAGTGAAGAATGCCTGTCCCTTTGCTGCAGGGGGGCGGTGCCGCCCACCCAGGCTGCAGGGGCTTCTCTCTGCTGCGCCAGCCAGCGCAGCCCCTGCACACAAACTCTCAAAGTCGCTTCTACAGAGCATCCAGTTTTAATGTTAACGTTAATAGAGAGCATGTATTTGTTTTTTATTTTTACTTTATTTTTGTCTTTTTAGGGACAAACCCATGGCATATGGACGTTCCCAGGCTAGGGGTCCAATTGGAGCTGTAGCTGCCAGCCTACACCACAGTCACAGCGACACCAGATCTGAGCGGGGTCTGTGACCTACTCCACAGCTCGTGGCAACACTGGATCCTTTAATTCGCTGAGCAGGGCCAGGGATCAAACCTGCATCTTCATGGGTACTAGTCAGGTTCATTACCGCTGAGCCACGATGGGAACTCTGTATTTCTGCAATACCTTTTGGCAGTTTCATGGCAGGAAGTGACCTACTCAGAATAAAAACTCACTTTTAAAAACTGTGCAGATCATCAATAAGGCATCGCATGAAACTATTAAAATTTTTTTTATTATAGTTGATTTACAATGAAATTAAGCTGTAGTGAGTTGCAGCTATCTTGGGAAACCGCTTCATTCTTATGTGAAGAGTGGATTCTATGCTGACTCTAAACTCAGGAAAATGCTGGGATCCCTGCTTTGTAGACGACAGATTATTTTTATATATTTTATTCAAAATCACAGGCTCTTAAAGTGATTTCAAAATATAAAAACATCAGGAGAACAATTCACACCAGTAGATAAGAAAATGAATCTTCTTTTCTTCCTTCCTTTTTTCCTTTCTTTCTTTCCTTCCTTCCTCCCTCCCTTTCTCTCTCCCTTTCTTTCTTTTTCCCTTTCTTTCTTTCTTTCTTTCTTTTTCTTCCCTTCCTTCCTTCCACCTTAATATTTAATTGAACCTCTTGGACTTCAGTTTTGTTAATTCAAAAAGCATCAGTAAATAGGTTATTTCACAATTAGAAGTGCTGCATTATTAACAGGAAGGAGCTCATGTAAATGCTTCATGAATAATCAAAATTGCACACATTCTTTAAGATGCGTGAGAAACTTAAAAATCTTTCAGAGTCAGCACAGTGCCGTGGGCTGATAATAAGCCTAAAGTTGCTTGTTAGCTTCCAGAAAAAATGCTACATGAAATTTTATGAATGGAAATTCTTGGCTGTCATGAAATTCTGCGATGTAATAGAAAACTAGATCAAAGAGGCAGGAAAATCGTTTGGTTCCACATATGCTCTACACACGCTCACACCCTTTGAACCTCAGGGTCTCACTTCCGGCAACAACCAGAGATGCGGACAGAAATGATTACATGTGAACGTTCGTCTCCAGGCTATTTACAGCAGAGGGAACGGGGGCTTAAGGAAACAGCCTCTGGGAAATAGCGACAGAATACTGTGCAGCCAACGGCTGCATTCAGAATGATTATTTTATAAAATGATATTTGCTCAATATTTTAGAATTCAAAGAAAAAAAAGTTCAAAGGCGGCAGCAAAACACACTTCCGGAGGCCAGGCCTTCACACTTTCAAGGAAGTCCTTCAGTTTTCAAGCAGCATTACTTTCTGGCAAGTTCCTTCTTCTTTTTTTCTTTTCTCCTCTCCTTTCCTTCCCTTCCTTCCTTTCTTCCTTTTTCTTTCTTTTTTCTTTTTTAGGGCATCTGGAAGTTCCCAGGCTAGGGGTCTAATTGGAGTTGCGGCCACTGGCCTACGCCACTGCCACAGCCACGCCAGATCCAAGTCGTGCCTGCAACCTACACCGCCGCTCATGTCAACATCGGATCCTTAACCCATTAAGCGAGGCCAGGGATTGAACCTGCGTCCTCATGGATACCACTAGGGTTCTTCACCTGCTGAGCACATGCCTGCCAGTTCCTTTTTCATACAGAATGAAGCCCTGCCTCCTTGGCGACTCTGCCCGTGTTCAGAACACAGCTGGGTTTCCCCATGTAACTGCACCAGGGGTCGGCAGTGGAGCCGAGCACTGAGGAGCGGCCACCAGCAAAGCCGTGGGCGGGCGAGTGGTGGGCACACGTGGGGACAGACCCACAGGGGACGAAGCCAGGGTCTCCACCGCGAACCCAACGCCATCTCAGCCAGCCCAGAGAGGCTGTCCAGTGTGGTCCTTCCTTCTCCTCAGCCTCACTGCTCGGTTCAGGCGGAGGGCCCCGGGGACTGCCCTACAACAAGGTCAAGGTGCCCTTCCTGTGCTTGTGCCCCCGTGGGTCTTCACACAGCACGAGCCAGTTTCCCTCCCGAGTCTCGGTGGTTGTCCTCTGGCCCCTGGTCCCTGGTGTGTGTCAGGTGAATCTCCCGCTCACCTCTGTCCGTCCAAGGCGCCAGGGCTCCATCCTCCACGCCCTGCTCGCCTGACCGCACGGACCCCCGTGGCTCCCACCATGCCCTGAACGAGACGGCCCCCTTCCCTCCCCGCCGTCGGGGCCAGCGTGTCTGACCGTTGGCTGGACAGCCTTCAGCGACTTCAGACACCACATTCTCAGAAGGCAACCCAACCCCTCGCTGTTCCCCACCCCGCCCCGCAAGGCACTGGCACCCCCATCTGGGCACCGTCCCCCAGCCCAAGCCTGGAAGCCAAGCTGTTCGCCTCTGTCCCCACACCCCCGTCCCACAGAATGGCCATAATCTTTATCAATCATTTTTTAAAACCAATAAAGGCTAGTCATTTTAGTGAAACCAGTTCCGGCTGTTAATGTTAACCAGTGCCTTTTAATTCAGAGGAAATAGGTTTCACTATAAATAGCCAGGTGGAGAACGGGAGCATAAAACTGTCCTAGTTATAAGGTCTTATTAATGGATTTTCCCGCAGAACAAACAAGTAGTTCAGGTCAGTTTACGACATACTGTTATACATCTTCAAGTCCCAAGGGAAAGGAAAAAAGGCCTTCAGTGGTTGGGCCTGAAAAGACGGCTTTGCTTAGCTTGTTAAAGGGCTTAAGTGCACAGGACACACAGCATGCGCTTCGGCCCCGAAGAACAAAATCATGAGTGTGACTCTCAGGAACGCGTGAATACCGTCCTCCGAAATTTCACATCCGCCCAGAACCCGTGAATGTGAATTTATTTGGAAACAGGCTTTTTGTAGATGCAGTCGAAGATGAGGTCACACTGGGTTAGGACGAGACCCCATCCAGTGACCGGTGTCTTTAAAATAAAGAGAAGCTTGGACACAGAGACGCAGACGGGCAGGGCGGACGCTCCGTGAGACAGAGGCAGAGACTGGAGGGAACTGCGAACAAAGCCAAGGACAGCAGAGGTTTCCGCTGACCCCCAGAAGCCAGGAGAGAGGCAAGGACCAGAGTGTCCCTTGGAATTCCAGAAGGAACTAGCCCTGTGGCCACTCTGATCGCAGACTTGCGGCCTCCAGAGCTGGAGAGAGCAAAGTTCGTTTTTTTTAACACTGCCCGGCTCGCAGCAATTTGTTACGGCAGTCTCGGGACACCGGTACAAACACGCTGTCATCTGTGGCCCTGGGCACGCCAGTCCTCGGCCAGGTCTACAGTCTGTCCACAGGAATCTCCGCGACTCCTGTTCTGGGGGCTGGAGGTGCCCGGTCCAGAGAGCCTTTGCCAGGCAGCCCAGCCACACAGTTGCAGGGGGTGGGCTCTTGAAAGCAGGAACCCGCCACCGCCTTTCTTCCTGGAGCTGGCGCTGTGCTGGGCACACTGGACGCACTCACCACGACCCCGTAACAGACGTCAGTGTCACCGCGAAGTCCCACCAGAGTGACAAGGACATCAGCATCCTTATCACCCCTCTGCTTCTGCCTGAGAGGGTCCACGGTGAGGACAAAGGTGGCCCCACGATGAGGACACCGGCCCTTGGACAGCAATGCACCCGGGCGGGGACGGCGGGGGGCCCAGAGCGAGGCGGAGCGGTGCGGAAGAGGAAGCCACAGCAGAGTCCCAGATTGGAGTGAACCGACTGATCGGGAAAGACAGAGGGAATGCTGGGGGCACGAATCAACCAGGCACAGTGCTGGCTGCGCGGGGATGCTCGGAGCCAGTGGTCGGACCTCAATATTGGCCACTTTTAAAATTTTTGTTTTCTAATTTTATTGTAGTCAATTTACAGTGTTCTGTCCATTTCTGCGGTACAGCAAGGTGACCCAGTCATACATATATATACATTATTATTCTCATGCTATCTTCCATAATGTTCCATCACAAGAGACTGGGCATAGTTCCCTGTGCTGTCCAGCAGGACCTCCTTGCTTACCCGTTCTAAATGGAGTAGTTTGCATCTACTGACCCCAAACTCCCCGTCCATCCCACTCCCTCCTCCACCCCCTTGGCAACCACAAGTCTGTTCTCTACGTCCCGCAGTCTGTTCCTGTTTTGCAGATAGGTTCATCTGTGCCATATTTTAGATTCTACATATAAATGGTTCCTATGGTATTTGTCTTTCTTTTTCTGACCAAACTTCGCTTAGTACAAGGAGCTCTAGTCTGGCCACGGTTTGAAGGTTTCTAGAACCTGAGTCTAAACCCTTTTCCTGGGCTCCCCACCCTCTGTCTCATCAGCAGGTGAAGCCCTCCACCACGTCTTTCCTCTGGGTCTCATGCTTCCCTGGACCACATGGGTGCTGCCCCCAGGCTGTGCGAGCTGAAGCTGGGCAGCTGTGGCTGAACCCGCCCTCCAGGTGCTCTCCCCTCCTCTAGGTCCTGAAAGCAGATGGCTCCCTCACCTGCCCCTCTGGGAACCACATTTTGTACCTGACCTGCATGTTCTCAGATATGCTAGTACATACAGTTTGATTTATTATAGATTTAGAGACTAATCCCACTATGAATTTTATTTTTGGTAATTTCCTGGTTATTATTGCTTATAATTTTCCATGCATATCTTAGAATCAGGTTATTTAGCACCAAAAGAAATCCTATTGCTATTCTGACTGGAACTGGCATTATGTAGATTAAGGTGGGGAGGCTTGATATTTCTATGATGTTAAGTCATCCTGTTCATGAACATAGTATGCTTTCCCTGCTACTGAAACCTCTGGCATCTCTGAGTAACATTTTGAAGATTACGTAAACTGTGCTGGCGTTAGCTTTATTCCTTGGTATTTTATGTATTTTGCAGCTAATAAATGGGGCCTTTTCTTTCTTCCACTATAGCTTCTAATTGGTCATTGCGTGACTACATAGAGGCTAGTGATTCTGGAACAGTACTTTATGGCCAGTTGCCTCACTGGGTTCTTGCATTGTTTGTAATCATTTTTCGAGTGGTCTTCTTGGTTACAGTATTTCCACACTTTTTAAAAAAATTTTAATGGCTGCACCTGTGGCATATGGAAGTTCCCAGGCCAGGGCTCAAATTGGAGCTGCAGCTGCAGGCCTATGCCACAGCCACAGCAACACCGGATCTGAGCCGCATCTATGACCGATGCCACAGCCTGCCACAAGGCTGGATCCTTAACCCACTGAATGAGGCCAGGGACCAAACCTTCATCCTCACAAAGACAATGACCAGTTGAGCCACAAAGGGAACTCCCACAGTTGTTTTAATCTTAGCCCTACAGCTCCATAAGTACTTGGCTTACTGCCAATCCTTCTGCATAGTGTTTTACTTATTTCCTGGTTGCACTGATTCTCAAACTTGGGGTTTTAAAAAATATAGGTAATCCAGTGCCAACACCAAAGCACCTCACTTAATTAGTATGGGGTGTGGCCTGGGTATAGGGATTTGTAAAGGAGCTCCAAGTGACTCCACTGAGTAATATTCAATGCAAAAGACATCTGCAATAGTTTATCCAAGAAGGGCTTACGGGAGTGAGAGCCCTGAATTCTTGTACACAGCCTTTCAGAGAAATTCTATGCATCTATAAATGAATGCAACCTTTTTCCTCCTTTAATTTGAGTGACAGCTTGGGGTATACACTTCTTGGTCATACTTCCTTTCCTTGACTTTGTGGCCATTCCTCCATCTGTTTTTTACTTTGAATGTTACCATGGAGAAGTCTGAGGCCAGTGTGAATATTCCCCCTCATACGTAACGATCTTTTTGCCTAGCTTCCCTTGGCAATCGTTGTTACGGCTGTGAGACACCTTCTTAGACTGTCTTGGTATTGACTATACTATGACTCTGTTCTCTGGGACACGGTGTAAATCCAAATCTCTTCTTTCCAAGATGTTTTACTAATTTATATACTGAAATATTTATTCTGTTCCATTGATTTTGACTTCTTCAGAGATTCCAATTTTGCACACGTTGAATCTCCTTAGCCTGACTATTAATCCTAATAGCATCTACAAATGCTTGAAAGCAAAAGTTTGTACAGGTTTAAGGCACGTTTATTTTTGTTCCACAGGCCTACTTCTTCAAAGTGAAACATATACTCTTCTAATCTTTTCTTGCTCATCCTTTTATAGTTTCTATTTTTATTTGTACTGTACAGAGAATTAACTTATCCTGTGGCAGTACATGTATTATTTCTGAACAAAGAAACTTATATGTGTCAGGTGGCTGGTCCATCAGAAATCTGCTACTGTCCTAAATGATGTTTGGTGTGTAAATAGGAGAACTGAGCCCTGTGAACTTGAGAGGTCTCGGGCCAACAGGCATGAACCACTACTTTCAACATCTAGCCAGAGTCTTGTGTATACATAGTTGCTCAATAAAGAGTAGTTAATTTAATGACCGGAAGGTGTTTCAATAATATAATTATTGGAAGGTGTTTCAATAATATAATAAACCATGTATCTCAACTTGACCCCCCCCAAAAGAGGCATAAATGTAACTTAAATAAATCTATTCAAAGATTTAAAAATCCATGCCTCATTCCTGCCCAATATAATAGCTAGTACCCTTTCTTTATTCTTACTTCAAACCTTAACTTTATAAAAAAAAAAAAAAAAAAAGACGAAGAAGACTGAAATCTCAAGTAACCTAAAGGGAATTATGCAGGTAGCACTGATCTGCTTAGGCAATTGCGCTTTCATTTATTTAGATTTTTAGTACATAATGCAATTGCCACCAAAAATTGTTTTTTTTTTTTAAGGCTACATACATGATTCCTGCCAGGTAGCTCTCCCTCCCCACCTCGCCCTCAGCCCTACACGCAAAATTACAGGTCCAGAGGGTCAAGATAAACAAGTGAATGAAATAAAAGAGAAACAATCTCAATAACAAAACTGACAGTTCAGTGCATGGATGACTCTCAGACTGGGAGCCGACAGTTAACGTTTCAGAAAATCAGAAGCAACCAGAGACGTCTGCACTGCTGGTGGAATTATGAGTCTCACTCAGTAGCCATCTGATGAGCTTAAAGTTGTCTTTGTTGTGTTTTGTCTTTTATTACTTCAGCCGAGGGTTTGGATATGTTTGGAAATAAAATACCTTTGGGTACTTTTCCTTCTGTTCGTATGACGGGGTTTCAGGCAACACTGAGCTGGTAGGTTGTTTTCTACACTGCATACAAGGAACTGTTTCTGCTTAAATCATGTTACGGGGTAATCATATTACGTAATCAAGCACAGCAGCCTCCGTTTTCGTTGACTTAGGAGAAGATTTAGACGAATGGCTGTGTGTGCTGTCTTACTGTGTCAGTGACAACGGGCAGATTTGACTTAGGAATCACCAGGAATCCCATTTACCCTCAGCAGGGGGAGATTCTGGAGTCAGCTGTGTTGCTACCATGAATCCACTTTCTTAGAAAAACTGTAAACGTCCATCTTCCTTTTAAACATAAAAATCCCCTTCATTAAAATGTCAGCTATGTGGAATCTAAAATATGGCACAGGTGAACCTCTCTACAAAACAGAAACAGACTCCGGGATATAGAGAACGGACTTGTGGTTGCCAGGGCGGAGGGAGCGGGATGGACGGGGAGCTTGGGGTCTGCAGATGCAAACCACTGCATTTAGAATGGATGAGCAACAAGGCCCTGCTGTCCAGCACAGGGAACCAGATCCCGTCTCTTGGGACAGAACACAATGGGAGAT
This sequence comes from Catagonus wagneri, assembly GCA_004024745.2. Lineage (NCBI taxonomy): Eukaryota > Metazoa > Chordata > Mammalia > Artiodactyla > Tayassuidae > Catagonus > Catagonus wagneri. The sequence goes on from PVHT021183553.1 coordinate 1,111,886, forward strand.
AATTTAGACAGCGAATACATGCATGTGTGCGTACGACCGGGTCACTATGCTGCAGAGCAGAAACGGATGCAACGATGTAAATCAACTATAATTTCATAAAGTAAAAAATAAGACAAAATCTAACTTACAAACCAGTCCAGGCTCAAGGACCCACTCCCTTAAGTGGCCTCCGATGAGAGCTCTACGTCAGAGTCTCCTGTTGGCTCCTGGCCTCAGGATGGTTCCTAAACCCCGGGGTGCCACTGTCTCAGACAGGCAGGCGACGGGTCTACAAAACAGCATATATGTGCATGTGTGACTGGGTCACGATGCAATGTGGCAGAAATTGCCACAACACTATAAATCAGTGCAAGTCTTTCTAAAATCACCCTTACCTTGCTACACAATTGTCATTTCAAACTATTTTTGATCGCCGTGCCCTAGAATAGCAGTTCCCAAGGTGATTTGGACACAAGAGGACTTTTTTCAGTCCTCAAGACGCGCCAGCCTCACCCCGGGCTCACCCACGGTTCTGAGCGGCCGGCTGAGTGACACACACCCCCCCTCGAGGGGCTGCTTCTCAAAGCCTCACTCCACACCGGTGCCTCACACTGGAAAAGAGTAACTGTTTCAAATGCCTCTTGCACATCAGACACCCTTAATAAAGACACTGAAAAAAGTCACTTGTAAACGGAAACCAACTAAATAAGCACCTAGAAACATTTAAAACATTAAAACCCTGTGGGTAATAACTCAACCCACCATTCGGGCCGGTGCAGTTTGGTCTGAGGCGACTTCATTCTAGATTGAGGTGTTTACTCCCGCCGCGAGTCACGGTCACTGGCGTGTTTCCTAAGTTTGTCAGGTCAATCCTGTCACAGAAGGCGAGTGACCCGCTCCCTGAGCAGACAGGCCTTGCTGGAGCTAAAGAACCACAGCGCTGTTAGCACCTCCTCGCTGGAGCATCAAACACGGTAAGGGGGCCCAGGCCTCCGGGGTGGGGGCGGGGGGCTGTCAAGGGATGCAGCAGCAACTCGGGGTCTTTGCAACACGGGGTCCTTGTGTATCCTTGGCCCCCTGACTCTCATTTTCCAAATAAAGGAGACGGGGTAGCAATAAATAATCCAAGATTGCTTCCAGCTTTAAGTTGTCGCTTGATGCGATGCCAGGAATCTAGGCGAGCACTGAGCACCTGTCCCTGTTTGGTCTGAGGGCTCAGGGATGCTTTTTAATGGGTACCTTTTATAGAGTTGGAACCCTGAGGGGAACAGCTGCTCCCCGTCGAGTCACTGAGCCCGAATGCCTCCCCGCTAACGAACACCACCGGGCGGGCCGGCCGGCCCTTGTGGCATCCACAGGCCGAGTGGCGGAACGGAGAGGAATGAGGCCACGAACGGCTCTCACACACAAAGCTGGGCTCGGGGCTACTTGCAGACAGAGTTTCAGGAATGCCCGAGGCCTCCGGCCGGCCTTCCTATCTGCTGACCCAGCTGCTGCTTCATGGGCAGACACCTGGCGTGGTGCAGGTGACAGCGGTGACAGTCTGAGTGACGGGCAGGAGGAGTGAGGCCTCAGGTCTCCACAAGGGCTACCCACCCCACGGCCGAAGACCGCGGCTGGCACCGGAGAGCTGCCATCTGCCAGCGTCCCTCCGACGGCCCCCATGGTGTCGTTCTGACGGTCACCCAGGAAAGTCATGACCAAGGGAGCACAGAGTCGCTTGGGCCACCAAGCCGCCTGTGATGAGGCCACTGCCATCTAGATTAGGAACACTTTCCCGTGGTAACACTGACGGGGCCGAAGGCAGCGCAGTGCCCGGAACACCTTCCTTTCCTGGCGAAATGGGGCGGCAGGCAGGTGCCTCTGGAGAAGGGAAGGTTTTAACAGCTTGACCGAGGTGTAATTTACGCACCATTCAACCCATTTAAGGGTACAATCCAAGGATTTTCAGTACCTTTACAGAGCAGAGCAACCATGGCCAAAATCTAATTTTAGAATATTTTCATCACCCCCAAAGAGATCTGTTTTATATAACCTGTTTGGTATGATCTGGGGTTTTGTTTTATTTTTTTGTTGTTTTGTTTGTTTTGGTTGGGTTTGATTTATTTTTTCGTACCATTTACCTGCCATGGTTGGAGCCACCCAGTTACATGGTCACACAATGATCAGCATTTAGAGGTTGTCCACTTTAGGTACCTCTAGGGGCTGACAGGTGACTGAGTCAGAAAGGTGGGCTTCAGGAAACAGAGTATCAGGTGTCTGCCACCCTGAAGTGCACACGCTCCATTCAAGTTTATGACACCGTGAAGACCAAATAAAACATTACAGATTGGGCTTCGAATATTCATTTTTAAATTTTAATGGTGTTTCTAACAGGGTTTGGTTGGTGTGATCTGTTTGATGACGCATTGCCTGGAAGCACATTTAATCCTGCCTGAAAGTTACACCACAGCAGGAGTCCCCTGGACTTGCGGCTGCCTCCAAAGTCGCTGTGGAGCGAGTGCCCCAAGTGATCACTTACTCCTCTTAGCTTGGTAACATTTCTTTACGTATGGCCTTGATCTTCAATCGGCTAAGCTCCTTCGCAGAATGGCCCCGTTTGCTCCTCTTTGATTACGTCCTCATCCCCACCTCCCACGTGGCACGGCCACTCCCACTGCCTTCTCACCCCTGCAGTCCAGCCCCACCTCTCCCCACCCTCTTTTATGGTAAAATACGCATAACATAAAATGGACCATTTTCACCATTTTTAAGTGTCTCCTCCAGGGGCACTAAGGACCTTCCCATGGCTGTCACAACCGTCACCACCATCCCTCTCCAGAACATTTTTCATCTCCCCAAACTGGAATCCTGTCCCCTTTGAAAGGCCAGCTCCTCGTCCGCCACCCTCGGTCACCATCTGCTTTCTGCCTTTAGATTCCGCCTCACGTGAGTGGAATTGCAGTCTTCAGTCTTTGTTTTTTTGTGACTGGCTTACGTCACTCAGCACAATGTCTTGAACGTTCATCCGTGATGTAGCAGGTGACAGAATTCACTTCCTTTCTTTCCTTTTTTTGGGCTTAAGACTACATTCGCCACAGTATACATTTCGTCCCCATGACTCATTTATTTTGTAACTAGAGGTGTGTGCCTCTTAAGCTCCTTTACGAATCCCATTTGTTCCCACCCCTCTGGTGATCCCGTTTACTCTCTGTATCAATGACTGTTTCTCTTTTGCTATGTTTGTTCACTTGTTTTGTAGACTCCACATTTAAATGAAATCACACAGTATTTGTCTTTCTCCTACGTATTTAGCCTAATCCCTTGTAGGTCCATTTGTGTTGTCGCAAATGGCCAAGATTTCAACCTTCTTTATGGCTGAATAATATTCCATCGTGTATATACACCGCATCTCCTTTTCCCTTCATCTCTCCATGGACACTTAGGACGTTCCCATATCTTGGCTATTGTAAATAGTGCTACAAAGAGCCTTCGTGTGCATATGTCTTTTTGAAATAGTGTTTCTGTTTTCTTTGGAGAAATACGCAGAAGTGGAATTGCTGGATTGTATGGTAGTTCTATTTTTAATTTTTTGAGGACACTCCATACTGTTCTCCATCATAAGCTGCACCGATTTACATTCTCATCAAAGTACACAGAGGTTCCTTCTACTCCACATCCTTGTCAACACTTGTTTTTTGTGGTCTTTTTGATAATACCCATTCTGACAGATGCGGGTGGTGGAATCTCACTGCAGTTTGGATTTGCATTTCCCTGATGACTAGTGATATTGAATATCTTTTCATGTTTCTGGGGCCATCTGTACGTATTTGGAAAAATGTCTGTTTGAGTCCCTTACCCATTGTTTAATTGAGTTGATGACTTTTGGATACTGAGTTTTATGAGCTTTTTGTATATTCTGGATATTAACCCTAATTGGACATACCATCTGCAAATATCTTCTCCCATTCTGTAGGTGGCCTTTTGTTTCATTGATAGTTTCCTTAGCTGTGCAAAAGCTTTTCAGTTTGATGCAGTCCCATTTGTTTATTTTTGCTTTGCCCTTTTATTCCCCTTGCCTGAGAAGACAGATTCATAATATCGCTAAGACTGATGTCAAGAGAATACTGCCTATGTTTTCCTTCTTTTCTTTTATGGTTTCAGGTCTTACTTTTAAGTTTTTAATCCATTTTGAGTTTATTTTTGCATATGTTGTGAGAAAATAGTCCAGTTTGACTTTTTACATGTAGCTGTCCAGTGTTCCTGACACAATTTATTGAAGAGGCTGCTTTTCCCCCATTGAATATTATTGTCTGCTTTGTTGTAATAATTGGCCATACAAGTATGGGTTAATTTCTGGACTCTGTATTCTGTTCCACTGATCTATGTGTTTGTTTTTGTGCCAACAACATACTGTTTTGTTTATTGTTGCTTTATAGTATAACTGGAAATCAGGGAGCAAGATTAGATTGTTTATTTGAAATTTTTCTTTGTTTCTTGGGGTAGGTGTGTATTGCTAAAAACTTCCCTCTTAGAACTGCTTTGCTGTGTCCCATAGACTTGGGGTTGTAGTGCTTCCATTTTCATTTGTCTTGGGAATGTTTTTATTTCCTCTTTGATTTCTTCAGTGACCAACTGACTGCTCAGGAGCATACTGTTTACACGTTTGCGCTTTTTGTAGTTTTTTTGTTCTTGTAATTGATTTCTAGTTTCACGGCACTGTGGCTGGAAAAGATGCTTGCTATGACTTCAATCCCCTTAAATTTACTGGGACTTGTTTTGTGGCCTAGCATGTGATCCATCTTGGAGAAGGTTCTGTGTGTACTTAAAAGGAATGTGTATGCTGCTTTGGGATGGAATAGTCTATATATATATCTATTAAATCCATCTGTCTAATGTATTGCTTAAGACCAGCGTTTCCTTATGGATTTTCCATCTAGATGATCTGAGGAGAATTTCCTTCTTTTTAAAGGTTGAATAATATCCTGGTGTGTGTGTGTGTGTGTGTGTGTGTGTGTGTGTGTGTGTGTGCGTGCGCATCTCACTTTGTTTACCCATTGATATTCTGATGAACGGTTGGGTTGCTTCCACCTTTTGGCTATTGTGAATAATGCTCCAGTGAATAAGAGTGCACAGAAATCTGTTCCAGATCCTGAATTCAATTCTTTGGGATAGGTACCCAGAAGTGGAATTGCTGGATCATACAGTAACTCAGTTAAATTCTTTAAGATCCCCTTCTCTCTTAAACCTACTCCAATTGGTATCCACCCCTACACTCCACTGAACCAGCTCTCATCAAGGTCACTTCCAAATCCAAAAGGCACTTCTAAGTCCTAACTTTTCCCAACCCATGGGTACTACCTATATGGGTGATCCCTTCTTTCTTTAGATACTTTCTTCACCTGGCATCTGTAAGAGCATTAAGCCCTCCTTGCTGATTCCTTACCTTAGTGACCTCTTAACACTGGCCCTGGTTCCACTGGGGATATCATCTAGCCTCACATCATTAATACACTGGTGCCTCCCAAATTTACATCTGCAGCTGAGAGCTTATTCTTGAATTCCAGACTCACATCCAACTATCTTGTTTACTTCTCCCTTGGATGTCAAATAGGATTTTCAGAGGTTACATGTGCAAAACCCAACTCCTGTATCCCTAGTTTTCCCACAGTCTTCCCCATGTCAGAAAGTGAGAGCCCCAGTGCTTTTTGGATAGATAAGTTTACAGTGGAAGGATCTGTTGACACCACCTGCACCCACAGATCACTAAGAGGGGGCCACTATAGAGGACCTCCTGATGCGACACAGCAGGAAGCACATAGTGCACCTGTGTGGGAAAGGTATTACAGAATCTGGGGGTGCTAGCCAAGTTATCCTGCACAATGCACACCACAATAGGTGACTACTGAGCAGGTGTGTTGCCAGTGCAAAGTACACTGGAGTTTTAGGTTTAGTGCCTTAGAAAGAATGTAAATCCAGACCGCAGGACAGGCTAGTGGTCGAGTGACTTGGTTTCTAGACGACATGATGGGGAGAAGGGAGCTTCCAAAGATTAAGATACATAGGGATAGTTCACGATGTTGGGCTTTGTGTAGATCCTGATTTAAAATATCGTAAAAGGATATTTTTGATAATTTTCATTATGTTTGGGTATTAGATAATACGATGAATTAACGTCAGTTTTGCTATGTGCAAAAGCATTGTGGTTATATAAGAACATGTTCCTGCTTTTAAGTAAAAACCAAAGTGTGAAAGAGTGAGGCAACAAAGAATCTGGAACTTCCTTACTATGAGCAAAGGAAAAAAGAAAAAGAAAGCCGAATGAGTCAAATACAGCAAAATCTTACTGAATCTAGATGATGGATGTATGAGCATTCTTCGTACTAGTCTCCCTGATTTGGAATATGTTTGAAAAATTTTACATTATAACTCTTTTAAAATTTAATTTTTTTGCCTTTTGTCCTTTTTAGGGCCACACCCGCGGCATATGGAGGTTCCCAGGCTAGGGGTCTAATCAGAGCTATAGCTTCCAGTCTATGCCAGAGCCACAGCAACACCAGATCCGAGCAGCATCTGCAACCCACACCACAGTTCACGGCAACGCCGGATCCTTCACCCACTGAGCAAGGCCAGGGATCGAACCTGCAACCTCATGGTTCCTAATCGGATTCATTTCCCCTGCGCCATGACGGAAACTCCCAATATAATTCATTTTTAAAAAAAACCTTCAAAGTAAAGAGTGTGAAACACCTTGTAGAAATTAACATTAATTACACCTCAGGGAGCATGAGTTAGCCTCCAAATTCTCCTCATCAAAAATCTGCGCCCAGAGTGCGCCAGGGAGCATTTCAGAAGAGCAGTGGGGGACCGAGAGCAAAGGTGACCAGAGAGACAACTAGGTTTCACCCTAAAACTGACATGTACTCAGCCCCAGGCCTGGCTTCTGTCCATCCACTCTTCCGGTCACTCGGGTCAAAGCCTGTGGGGTCATCTGTGGTCCCCTCTCCTATCCCACAGCCAACTGGCCTGCACACTCTGTGGGCTCCACGTGCAGAAGGCAGGTGGGATCTGACC
>PVHT021183553.1:1119917-1139358 GCA_004024745.2 Catagonus wagneri
TCCAGTGGGGTCCCCGCCTCTGCCCTCACCCCTCCGGGCTGCTCCTCACACAGGGCCAGCCCTGCTTGGGCAGGTGGTGGCTGTTCATGCAGGAGACAGTCTGCAGGGTGTGCTCTGAGGTTTTCAGGGCACACTCCGCACGGCCATCCACGGTGACCTTGCACACAGCACCCGGAAACATCCTCTTCCGACACAGGTCAGTTTTCCACTGGAGCCGTCCAAAGCCCCCCACCTCACCAGGAGAAAAAACTCAAGTCGTAGAGCGGCCTGGAAGGCCCCGGGGGATGCAGTCTCTCTCCCTGGCTTCGGCCCCGCAGCCCCCTGCTCAGACCTGTGGCCTTCGCACCTGCTGTTCCCTCTTCCTGGAATGTCACTTTATCAGGGAGCCCCCTCTGACGTCCAGCACAATGGCAACTCCCTCTCCTTCCTCACGCCTCTCCCTGCTTTTCTGCAAAGTGCTTCAACACCTGCCATGTTATAGAGCGGCCCGTTCAGAAGCTTATCTTTAGGGTTACAGAGGGTGGGGACTTGGCCTGGGCACAGCTGTGTCCCTGGCACAGATGACGCGATCAGTAAAATCTGCCCAGTGGGCAGAGGGATATTTGAAAGGAAGGCTGCTGAGCTGAGAACCGCACCTCATCTTTCTCTGGCCCCATCGCGCTGCGCTCGTAGGGGGCAGTCAGAGCCTTTGTCAAATCGGAGAAGGGTTATCTACTGAAATCAGCAGGTAAAGGAACAAAAACACAAGGCTGTTCTGAACCACAGAGGGGGAGAGAGGAGCCATGAACAGAGGAGTGTAACGGAGAGAAAAAGGCATCAAGCCCCTTTGCTGTCAGCGGTGGCCTGAGAAACACCGTCATCTCCTTCTCGAGAATAAAATCTAAACCGACACTGAGAATGCCCTCAGGATGACCTGGAATTGCAGCCGCTGTCACCACGCTCTCAGCTGAGAACAGCTCATTAAATCGCGCTCGTTCCCTGGGAGAGGACAGAAGGACCTGCTCTGGGGCCAGGCTGTCCCCTGCCAGCTCTGAGCTGAGCTGGGGGCCACAGCGGGTCTGCAGATGCTCCCAGACCGTGGCCCTGCTTCTCTGTCCAGCTCCTGCAGAAGCCACAGGCCCGGCAGCCACGATGCTGACCGTGGAAGTGAGGCAACAGATGACGGCCTCTGCCCCGTTTTCAGTCCCCACTGCTTTGAGCATCCCCCTGGGGCAGCCAGGACAGCCAGGCGGATGCACCTCACAGTGGCAATATGGTACCCAGAAGGGAGAAAGAGGAAAAGATCCTGGAAAGATGGGGGTCTTTCAGGCGTTTGAGAAACTGGGTTAAGAGGTCATAAACTGCACAACTGATCTCGGTGCCTTTTCCTTCTTTCCTTCCGCACCTGCCGTCGCTTTCTGCTTGGAGCGGCGCCCTCCAGATCATTCCTCCTGGGGCTATACTCCTGGGGTGGGGGAGGGGCGCGTTTTCTAGAAAAAACGGGTTTAGTTGCTCATCACCAGAAGGTGAGAGAGGCCAAGAAAAGCTGAAGTTACATGACTCCAGGGCCACAAAGCAAGAATCCCAAGAGGCAAGATTAAATGTCAGGTCTTCTGAACGGAAGGTGTCCTCGATGCAGGCCCGCAGAAAACGCTCGGGACACCTCTGGGGCACTGCCACCACCCTTCAGAAAAGAACGGCCCTAAAATGGGAAAGAGGAGCATCTCAGCGTCGGGAAAAGCTGGCAGGTGCCAGGCAGACTTGCTGGGCAGGCGTGGCCGTGCCAGGGCAGAGGTGTTAAGAGCCAGCGAACAAGTCGCCTTGGCCTCTGCCCACTGCGGTGACGACAGCAGAAGCCCTTGGAAGGAAGTCACCATCGGGCGGCATTCCTGTGGGGCCGCAGTGAGCCTTTCACCTGTGACGGGCGACTGCTTGGGCCAGAGGGAAACTTCACTCATTTTAGACTCTCAGACTCAGGGTGTTTGTTACCGCGTCAAAACCTGGCCTAACCTGACGCAAGGGTGTCAAATACTAACACTGAAGAGAAGAGAGTTCAATGTGAAAGAAATCAAGCATGTATATCTACCCAGTTATCATATATACGTGACAATAACAACTGCGTAGATTTACAGTAAATTTATAACTGTCAGGACCCTTTATAAACTTAATGTTTCATTAAATGAATGAGGCAAAATGAGGAGAGGTCAAGAGAAGACAACAGATGGCCGAGCAAGTCACATCTCCTTTCTATGACTGTCTTTTACTTGTGATTGTGGATGACGGCTTGTACCTGTCTTCGCCTGCTCGGGCTGCAGTCACAAAAAGCGACATAAACAACCTAAACTAAGCTTAAACTACAGTTCTGGAGGCTAGAAGTCTAAGATCACGGTGCCAGCAGGTGCAGTTTACCGTAAAGGCTCTGCCCCTGGCCTGTGCGCCTTCCCCTGTGTGCTACGGGGGCCTCGGCATGCACAGGGCCCTCTGACAAGGGACCTTCTGACAAGGACCCCAGCCCCACTGGCTCTGGGGCTCACCTTTATGACCTCGTTTAACCTTAGTTATTTCCTTAGAGGCCCCCCTCTCCAAGTAGCAGCCACACGGAGGGGAGGGTTAGAGCTTCCGCATATGAACTTGGCAGGGGAAGGGCCATTCTGTCCATCCACTGTCCTACTGCGTCCCCGTGAAGAGTTAATGAGTTAATCAAGAGGCATGAACCACTCGGCAAATGCGGACTGTTGATCCTGCTCTCTCTGAGGTTGCTATTCCGATCTCATCGCCAAGGGTGAGACTGTCCACAATGAACCGTCAATCCCAGAAAAAGAAAAAAAAGAACCTTATCAGAGGATGAAGGGTGAGGCCAGAGCTTAGGGAGACGGCAATTCTGGGTGCTCCCTAGAATCTGATGAACGCTGCTTTGTATGGCTTTCAGGCTGACACTTTCCAGCAAGGGAAAGATTTATGATTCTCTGCAATTTAAACATTCTATCTTAACAGTCTGGTCTGTACCTTTTTTTTTGGCCATGTCCGTGGTATGTGGAAGTTCCCAGGCCAGGGATCGAACCTGAGCCACAGCAGTGATGATGCCAGGTCCTTAAGCACTCGGCCACCAAGGAACTCCTGGCCTGCGTTTCCCCCTTTGCTCACATCCCATGGCGCACGGTACTGCAAGGCAATTTCTGAAAGGCAGGTCCTGTATTTCCCCCTCTTTCCTCGAGCCTCTGCCCCTCACGCCTTTCCTCACTTCAACAGCAGGAGCAGGGAGCAGACCTAGCAAGGAACACGCCTATTGAACAGTAGTTACTTAAGTTTAACTGGCAAAACAGGCTTTAGCCGGACTAAAGGTGACTGTTCTCTGCGCACGGACGTCTTCGCCCATGTCACGTATTCAAGAGCCCAAGCCAGACCTGTGCATTTAAAAACCAGACCTCGTCTCAAAAGCAGTCAGTGAACTAGACAGTGAAATGGGACAGCAAGTCCTGATGGGAAAAGTCATTCTCTTTTCTACTCGTCCCGTGAGACCTTCATTCCACAACGACCCGCTACTCGACCTCCCCCCCGAACCCGCCCCCAAAGTTAAGAGAATTACCTTCCCAAGCGTGTCTCATTCCCCCGGGAGAGGGCACGGCCTCTTCTGGCCGCATCAGGACAGAGCCGAGGACGGAGACGCTGCGGAGGCCCGTCCCTCCTGCGGTCGCTCCGGTGGGAGGTGGGGGAAGGGGGGCCCCAGGCCTGGGGCAGGGAGGTGCCGGGGCGTCCGGTCCACAGCGGTGAGCAGAACACTCAGAGGTGCTGGTGGGACGCAGAGACCACCCGGCTGGTGACCCCAGGCTGAGCAGAAGCAGAGGGGCTGCAGGGCTGGGTCAAAAAGAGGCGGGTCAGCGGCCTCAACACACACGAGGGCTCCCAACGCCTGCCCTCGAGTTCACAGGTCACACCCAACAGCTCCCTTTCCATAGTCATACTTAAAACCCGGTGCTTTAGTGGGAGTTCCTGCTGTGCTGTGACAGGATTGTGGGTGTTTCTGCAGCCCCAGGACGCAGGTTCGATCCCCACCTGGAGCAGCGGGTGAAAGGAGCTGTAGCACAGGTCACAACTGTGGCTCAAATCTGATCCCTGGCCCGGGAACACCATACGCCGCAGGTCAGCTAAAAAAATTAAATTAAAAAAAAAGGATGATTTATTTATCCACCAATGAACTTGAGGAGGGCCCAGGATGTCTGCACGGCTTCAAGGGATGCCTCCCAGATTGGCCGATTATGTGCGATTTCAACCTGGGACCATACATTCTTTGATACCCTCCCTCCAGAACATGGACCAGAACCCTTGCCCTGAGAGGGGGCTGGGCTGAGGGACTCACCCCCTGAGGACAGGAAAAGGAAAAGGGGTCACTTTGCTGTGGGGGAACCTGACGGGCCCCCCTTCGCCCAGGGGTCAGGGTCGACACTGTCAGTGATAAGTTGAGCTGGCACCACGTGGCTGTGAGTGACGCGAGCAAAGGGCCCACACTTCCGAATTCTCCCCAAAATCTGTAATCTCAGGCAACCAGGCAAAGCCAAACCTTCTACAGCATACACGGCTGACAGTCTGCAAAAGTGCCTGGAACCCGTCACAGATCGGAGGGGACAAAGGTGACACAATGACAAAATCCTGGAATGGGTCCTGGGATGGAAAGAAGACTTTGGTCACAAGCTGGGAAATTCACATAAAGTCTGCACTTTAGTAAACAAGCGATTACTTAGGATAGGTTATGTCTTCTGAGGATGAGTCTGGCTAAGCTAAGTCTTCTGGTTTACAAGGCACAGCATCTCCAGCACTGAATCAGCTTTCTGCCCACCCACACCCCAGCCCGCCCCGACACGACACACAAGCAGCACTTTCCTCCTGATGTTTTCAGTCCCTCCTGGCTGGGCTTTCAGAGCCACGGCCCCTATGTGAGGTTAAGGTCAGGCAAAACAGCTATTTATTGCACGTGGCAGGGTACAGAAATACACCTAAATTCCTCCCACACAGGAGAATGTTCTAAGCCCAGTCCAACTTACCTCAGCCCCTGGTAGAGTGCCATCAGCCTTAGCCCAGCTTTCCTGGACACAGTGCCTGCCTTTTTAGGGAGCATGAGTTCATGGCACTGGCAGCAAACGTGGAACTTGGTCACCCACGCACTGCCCAATGAAGTCAAAGCCCCGCCCCCAGGATCATTCAAAGATTGTTTCCAAGTGCCCACATCACAAACTCAGTCAGCGGAGAAGCATGAGGGGAAAGAATCTAAAAGTAGGAGCTGGGAAGAGGGAAAATGGTTAAGCACGAACAGGAAAGGATTTAAAGTTTCCTGCTCTGTTTCTTCTTCCATCTCCGATTACATGGAAGACAGAGAAGGCCGCTGACCGAGGTCGGGGAGAATCAGGATGGACATTTCAGTCGTCAACATCTTGCCAGAGCAGATACTGCTAGCAACAGCTTTCTGGAAAATCTTAATTTACACCTAAGTGACCATCAGAAATCTTTTAAAGTCTTCTTCTAGTTTCAAAAGAATCTAAACTTGCAAATGTCACTGTGAAGTAGGGCTAATTCCATCCATCCATCCATCCATCCATCTATCCATCCATCCATCCAATAAACCACCTGTCCATCTGTCCATCCATCCATCCATCCAACAAACCACCTGTCCATCCATCCATTCATTTGTTCACTCACTCACCATTAACCCCAATAAGTGAGCATCTGCTGTGTGTCTGGGGCTGACCCTCAGGGCTGGAGGCCACGGCCAGGCTCCATTGGGAGGAGGCCCATGAGAAGGGGCAGCCCCTCGACAAGCAGGTCCACGCAGCCTGAAGGCTATGATAACATTCACATTTGTTACTGAAACCAGCCATTGACTCTTCAGGCATCTCAGTGGGAAAAGCCCTACTATTTGAGCCGTGACTTTCAGCGGGAGGTCATCCTGCACTTCTACGATCAGGTTCACTAACAGCATCACCTTCTCTTAGGCAGCGCTTTTCAGACTCGGGGAGTATCAGAACTACCTGAGGGCCTTGAGGACAGACGGCTGGGCCCCACCTGGGGGCTCTGGTTCGGTCGGGTGGGGTGGGCCGAGACGCAGCTCTGCTGGCGAGCTCCAGCAGCAGCAGGTGGCTCCTGCGTCCGGGGGCCGCATTTTGAGAACCCCGATCTAAGGTGCAGTCAGCCACCCCCGATTCCAGTCCAGCGTGCTGGGTTTACTCAGAGTGGGTTGGGGTAACTTAAGGGCTACTATTCCAGAGAAGTTCTTATGAACGACACTTTCTGAGGGACCAGGACCCAGCTGGGTGACAGGCTGACCTGATTCTACCCGGTGTGGACCAGTGGTCCTTGCTGGTTTGCTCTACAGGCAACTCTGCAAAACACAAGAGAGGACACTGAGCCGAACGAGGCCGTTTGCTGCAACGTCCACACAAAGGCTGGCGAGTCCAGGGTCCTCCTTTGCCTTGAGAGAAGGCTTGATTCAGTAACACCCTGCAAGTGACAGGACCACGCAAGTGCAAAGCACAGGGGCTGCTCTCTGGCGCACGGGGCAGGGTCTCCGACACATTTCCTTCCTGTACCACACAGCCCGCACACAGGGCCAGACCAGGGACGGAGGCACAGAGCATCTTCAGCGAAGGCCGGGGAAGCGGGGCTGACAAGCCTGGGCTGGTGGGCATCTGTGGTTGTCATGGTGATGGCGACCCTGGTTCACTTCCTCCTCACCTCCACAGGGCTCCCAAAGGAGCCGGGGGCCCCGGAGGCCAGGGAAGGGCTGCGTGCGGACGGCTGCTGGGCCACGGCCCCCGCACCGCCCTCCCGCCCGTCCTGCTGGGCGCAGCAGGCCCGCCCGGCTTCCTCCTCCAACTTAGAGGAACACAAAATCCCCACCAAAAGAGACAGCGCGTGCCCCAAGTGAAGAAAAACATACGATTCTCGGGGCCAAGGAGCACACCGCCCCCCCGTCCAGGAGCGGCCAGAAACCAGCCTGAAACGCGCAGGTGTTAAGAACTTATTTTCAACTTTTCTGACCATAATTCCACTGTCCCGCATCTGCAAAGTCCCTCAGGGCTCGTGCGCATTAGCTGAAATGTTTTCTCCTTTGGGCCTCATGCGAACTCTGCGGGGCAGCTGGCTGGCCTTCTCCCTCCTCACAGTTAAGGGGCCAAGCCAAGCGGGGCTTGTCCCCAGGCCCCTGCCTGCCCCCTGCTTCCCCAGTCAGGCTGCCCGGAGCCTGGAGCGGAGCCCGGAGCCAGCCTTTGTCTCAGTCTGCATCTCATTTAGGCGGGTGGCAGGCAGGTGCCACTGCACACCTGGTCCGTGGCCAGCACGACCCTCTCCTGGTTTCAGGGGCTGTGTGAGGAGCCCTGGATGGCGGGAGCTCTCTGTCTTCGGTGCCATGTTTGGATTCCCTCACCTGTCCCCACAGCCACGAATTATCACCTCCCCTTAACAGGTGGGAGCACAGAGAGGCCACGTGGCTTGTCTAATGCGGCAAAGCCAGGAAATGGCACCATGGGGCCTCAGACTCAGGTCTCTGGGCTCAGGGTCCGTCTCGGAGCCTCTGGGCTGCACTTTCTCCGTTGGTCTCCTAACAAGTTTCTTTTTCCTTTCTTTTTTTTCGGTATTTTGTCATTTTAGGGCCGCACCCGCGGCATATGAGGGTTCCCAGGCTAGGAGTCCAATCGAAGCTGTAGCCGCCGGCCTACACCACAGCCACAGCAACGCGGGATCCGAGCCACATCTGTGACCTACACCACAGCTCACGGCAACGCCAGATCCTTAACCCACTGAGCGAGGCCAGGGACCCAACCCACAGCCTCGTGGTTCCCAGTCAGATTCGTTTCCGCTGAGCCAGGACGGGAACTCTAACAAGTTTCTTATGTGTCTAATCGTGAGAACTAGGAGGAAGCCGTATCTCACAGGGTTCAGTTCCCACCATGCTAAACCGTACGGCAGGAGAAAGCCCCAGAGAGGTTAGCACAGACCCAGGCTTGGTGGCAGAGGTCAGCGTGGCGTCTGGGGACGGCTGTGGTTTCTGGGTGGTGCTGGCCTCCTGCTGACGAATCCTGATGATGTCACCCAGACGAGCACAGAACGAATCTCTCTCTCGACCTATTCTGGCAACTGACACAGGCATCGGGACTTGCAGTGAAACCCACTCCATATGATTCACGCGTGAGTTTTGACAAAGGTAGTCGAAACTACTTGGGAGAGACCACCTTCAAAGGTCTTCCTATTACTAGGAAGATATTAGTCCCCGCCACGCCGCAGAGGAATTCCCATTCATGCTTTGACTCGCATTCGTTCAGCAGGTGGTCTTCCGGTGCGTCCCGTGAGCCAGGGAAGGGTCTGCTCGAGACGGGACCAGGCGCAGCCCCCGGAGAGCACGCGGTCTGACGGGGGGGTGAGAGTCGATACAAGGAAACAGCAGCCCAGCCGACAGGTGTCACGGGAGGAGCTGGGGACACTTGGGAAGGACGCACAACTCAGGCCTGGGGTGGGAGATGGGCAGGCCTTAGCAGTGACCTCCAGAAGGAGGGACAGTCAGGCGGGGGAGGTCAGAGGGAGACTGGCCACCACCAGCACCGACTGGTGAGTCCTCCCAACCCCGCCATCCTCACTCTGTGGCTGAGGAGCGTCAAGTCAGCCAAGGCCCACATTCCAGACGCAGCGAGCGGCAGAGCGGGCCTGCTTAAACCTCTCCTGAAGAAATGAGTCTGCTACCAGTGAACCTAGCCAGGGCCCAAGGCTGGAAGCAAGCAGGATGACTGTTTAAATGATGCCCAGGAGTTCCCTGGTGGTCTAGGGGTTAGGATTTTGTGCTTTCACCGTTGCAGCCTGGGTTCAGTCCCTGGTCTGGAAACTGAGATTCCACATCAAGCTGCTGCATACCGTGGCAAAAAAAAAAAAATGATGCCCGTGAAGTCCTGAAACAGGCCACATGTATCCTTCTCAACAGATTCCAGAATTTCACAAGCTGAATATAAAACAGGAAATGCAGGATTAATTATAACTCCCCAATAGACGGTGTATGTTACTTGTCGTGCTTCTTACCCGTTACATTTTTCTAGACTAGATCATATTTTAAACACAGGCAATTGGCTCGTGTACAGCACAGCACTAAACCGCAAGGCAACTCCCACTGCATCCTGCATTCGGGATGACTTATCCGCTGCCCGAGTCTGTCCAGGGAAAGTTGGAAAAGATGTTCAGGGAAGGGAAAAAAAAAAGACGTTCAAGGAAGAAAAAATAGATTAAAGTTGTGACACTCCGCACAGGACAAAAATCTAAGTAAGAAAGATGAATTAATCCAAAAGGACTGCTCATGCTGAATGTTCAGAGAATGTCTGTGTTTTCCTGAAGACGGAAGCCAGAGAGCTAAACCCCGGAGGGGAACAGCTGGGACAGAGACATCAGCTGGTCAGCATCACTTCCAGCCTCATCCCTGCAGCCCGAGCGCTGACTCACACGCCCTCGGGCCGAGGGGATCGGAGGGGACCAAGGCGGACGGGGTGGAGGAGGCGAGGCGCTGGGACGGCTGATGTTCTTTCTCTCCCGGGAGCAGGAAGAATGGAGAGACGAGGCTGCACGTGTTTCTCAAGAACCAGCAGTCAGGGGAGGCCAGCGTCCTGCCGGCAGCGAGCAGCAAAGGCCCGGCGAGTGGCAGGGTCCCCACAGGGCCCTGGTCCCGTCATCCGTTTGCAGTGGTTTTGAGTAACAGAAGCAACGTGGCTTCCGGGAGGTACAGGGACACTTTTAACCCTATGGAAGTGTCTGGCCACTGGTGTTTGCCCTGCCCAGCACTCAGCCCCCTTCTGATGGGGGGGCCTCCCTGGGGTTCTGGGGGATGAAGACAGCCAGTGCCACCCCCACCGATGAGGAGGAAGTGGGGGTCCTTCCTGTTCCTCCTCCCCCAGCACACCTGTGGACAGGTGATGCAGGCAGGCGCGCCAGGGCCGCGGCCGGCCTTTAAAGAACAAGGTGGCAGCCTGGGCTCCCTCCCTCGGCTGGCCGGGCTGCTCTGTGCCCGTCCCTTTGGCGGACTTCAAGTTGACCAGAAGCATCGTCTCAGGCCCAGCCTGAGGCTTCTCCCAGTGGCTCCCTTTCTCGCAGGCAGGGGAAGTCTGCAAGGGAAGGTCACGCTCAGGGTCACAGGGTGGCAGGGTGGCAGGTGGACACACCCAGCTGCCCGGCAGCTACTCAGGCTCTCGCTGAGTCCCCAGCAAGAAGTCAGCAGGCACGAGGCAGAGCCCATGGGCGGTGGGGACTGGACCCCAGCTGGCTCCGAAGGCCAGCCCTGCAGACACACACCCCCGCAGACACACCCCCCGCGGACCCCGATCTCATGGCCAAGTGGCCAAGCCGGCTCTTGGCGGCGCTCACAGAGGTGACCACACGAGTGCCGCTGACAGCCTCGCCACCCCTGGGGCACCCCGGAGCCGCGCGCCTGGGCTCCTTCCTGGAGAGAAAGACCACACAGCACCCGCACGGTCTGATGGCCGCATCGCTGCTGTGCGGTCCCAACGCAGTCGGGCCTGACGCTGGCCTGGCCGGCCTGGAGCACACCCGAGGTCAGCAGGAAAAGGGCGTCTCTGAAGGTCAGAATGGAGCCACCTGACCGGCAGGATGCCACGCACTAGACCACCTCTCACCAGCCCCCCCCCCGCATGCCAACCCGTCTTCCGTACAGTTAGTCCCTTCCACCCCCCCGAGCCTCTTCCCAGGCTCCTTCCACCCCGCCATCAGCTCAAGCACCGCCCCCCCTTTTTTTTTGCTTTTTAGGGCTGCCACCCATGGCATATGGAGGCTCCCAGGTTAGGGGTCGAATTGGAGCTGCAGCTGCCGGCCACAGACACAGCAACGTGGGATCTGAGCCGCGTCTGTTTTTCTACATCACAGTTCATGGCAACGCCGGATCCTTAACCCACTGAGCGAGGCAGGGATCGAACCTGCAACCTCATGGTTCCTAGTCGGATTCGTTTCCGCCGCGCCACAACGGGAACTCCTCAAGCACCCTTCTGAAACACAGCAAAGGGTAGTCAAATTTGTGGCGAATGCCCCAGCTTCCTGCGTCTGCACAGCCCCTCCTCCCAGAGCGCTCGGCAGCTTTCCAGAGCAGGCCTGCCCTGCTCTTTCCAGGAGGTTTAAATGCGGGGGAACTCCAGGGAGAGCGGGGTTTGGGCAGCTATGTTTTCCGCCCTCCTGGAGAGCAGCCACAGCCACTGACAAGAGAAGAAAAGATCCAGGTTTCTGTAATGAGGCCCGCAGTTCTGAGCTAAGGCACAACCCAGGGGAGACTGGAAGCTACAGTCATTCTCTGTGGGGCCATTTTGCCCCCGGGCATCTGTGGTTGTCGCTCCAGGTGGGAGCCAAGGATGCTGTTAAATATCCCACCACGTGCAAGACAGCCGCCCTCAGCCCCCCAGTCAGTAATCCCGAAGTGGAGGAACCCCAGCGCCAAAGGAAAAGGAAGAACCCAGGAAAATGGACTGGAGGTTCGGGAGGCTGTGTGGCCACCAGGGCACCCCAGCCATGTGGCCACTTCACTCTGGAGCTGGCTCCAGGCACAGGATAAAAATAGGCAGGTAATTCAGTAGTTGCTGAGAGGTCAGATAAGTCCCAAGATAAATAGCGCAGGACACGGCCTCGCTGAAGTGGCCCGTCGTCTCCAGGAAGTTAACCAGAGGCGCGACACCAAGGTCTGGCTGCCCGACCACGAAGGAGCTCGGAAAATGTGACAGCCTCTTACTGGTTCTTCAATTCAAGACCAAGAAGCAAAAAATACTGCGGACGGGGCGTCTGGGGTCAGGAGATGCAAACCATTCCACTGGGAACGGATAAGCGAGGGGGTTCTGCCGCACAGCACGGGGACGATATTCGGTCCCCTGGGGTGGAACATGACGGGAAGCAGTGCAAGAAAAAGAATGCAGGGAGTTCCTGGGGCTCAGCGGGTTACGAACCCAACTAGTATCCACAAGGACGGCGGTTCAGTCCCCGGCCTCGCTCAGGGGGCTAAGGATCCAGCGTTGCTGGGAACTGTGGTACAGCCTTGCTGTGGCTGTGGTGGAGGCCGGCAGCTGCAGCTCTGATTCGACCCCTAGTCTGGGAACTTCCATATGTCACAGATGTGGCCCTAAAAAGAAAAATGCAATGTATGCATTGCATATTTATAAATAAAAGAATACATATGTGTGCGCGTGTGTGTGAGAGAGAGAGAGAGAGGGAGAGAGAGAGGGAGGGACTGGGGCACTTGGCCGTACCGCACGAATTAGCACAACACTGTAAGTCAACTATACTTTAATAAAAAATGAGGGTCGGGAGTTCCCATCGTGGCTCAGCAGTTAGGAACCCGACTAGGACCCAAGAGGATACAGGTTTGATCCCTGGCCTCGCTCAGTGGGTCAGGGATCTGGCATTACCATGAGCGGAGTAGGTCGCAGACATGGCTTGGACCTTGTGCTGCTGTGGCTGTGGCGCAGGCCGGCAGCTGTAGCTCCGATTGGACCCCTAGCCTGGGAACCTCCATGTGCCGCAGGTGTGGCCCTAAAAAGCAAACAAAACAAAACAGAAACAGAGGGTCCTTTCCATCTCATATCAAAGAATCGTACACAAGCTCTAAACTGTGATAAAGTCCACGGCGTCTGGCATGAGAGCGGGCTTATATTTAGTGGACTCAAAGTGGCAGGCGTTACCGCTTTTACTCTGAGGTGGTTGAACCCATCCCGAGGGCTGTCTGTGCGCCCCTGAAACTCAGATGATGGTCTTTCCTGCATTCTTCTCGCACCTTCGCAGGGGACCGTGGGCTCTCCTCTGCCCTCGCCCCGCCTCACTGCAGCCCTCATCGACCGAGGGAGGTTGCGCCCCTGCCTCTGATCGCTGATTCCTGGGGCACATCCTGGCCAGCCGGGCAGTACTGCTGTCCCCTGGGGGAGATGAACGCAGCCCCCAGGAGGCGGAAAAGCAGCCGGTTCAGAAAGCCCCCACCAGGCACCCGGCAGATACTCTGCATTTCCCGGCATGACTCCCTGTACAGCCGCGTGGACAAGACTATTCTTCAGTCACACAAGGAAGAGGAGACTGAGACACACTTGCCTGGCAGTGGGCACTTGACTTTGAAAGGCTGGCTGTGCTCCCCCACCCCGGCCCCCGCCCCGCGCCTTCTTCCCGCACCGGGCTCAGTCCCTGCCCGCAGGGCGCCACTCCTGGCCACCTGCTTCCCCACTTCAGTCCTCCTCTATCAGAGACTCAGTGACTGTGCCAGAGAACACACCTCCAGCACAGCACATTTCAACAAAGAGTAAACCATCGCTCAGAGCTCTACTGTCCAACATGGTGTGGCCACTGACCACAGGCGGCTATTTAAATCTACATGAATCAGAATGAAGTAAAATTTTAAATGCAGTTCCTCTGCTGCACTAGCCGCATTACAAGGGCTCAACAGCTACGCCAGGCAGGTCGTGGCTGCCGTGACACACAGCACTGGGACAAAGCACTGCCACCATCAAGGAAGTCCTGCTGGCCAGCACAGCTCTGGCTGATGTTTAAACACACCGGGGGCGATTTAAAGCAATAGCTGAGGGCATCCAGGGTGAGGTCATATCAGCTGTTCAATTGACACGGAAATTCCGTCTGAGTGTCAACTTGAAAAACTCCATGTACATAACAGATGTCACAAAAGAGGGTGAAAAAGAATAAGAAATCAAGGCTAAGGGTGGAAAAATGAATAAACTCATGGGAGGGAATTTGAGAGCACAAAGGACAACTTTAGATCTCCCGGTTTCCTTCTGTTTGAATATTATCGTGACCACTGTGTGATTTTTCATTCTCTCCCCAAAGCCAAGAAGCAGGTGGAAAGACTGCAATGTAATATACCAGTGGAGGCACTGGACAGTTCAGGCCCCACATACTTGCTGATCCACAAGTCTGCCCATTGCCAAGACCGTATCACATTCTGCCTACCTAAACTCCCCAGGTATTCTGCATTTGTTTTATGGAAAATCTATCTCAGACCTTAGAGAATTTTCCAAACAAATAAATGAATTGTCCTTGATGCCTGAAGCTATGAAACTCTTATTTTTTTATAACTCTGCTCACTAAATTTGACATTTATTCCACTCTCAGTAAAAGAAAGCTGCAACCAGGGGTTCTCTTATGGTGCAGTGGGTTAAGGATCCGGTGCTGTCACTGAAT
The DNA here is from genome assembly GCA_004024745.2 of Catagonus wagneri. Classification (NCBI taxonomy): domain Eukaryota; kingdom Metazoa; phylum Chordata; class Mammalia; order Artiodactyla; family Tayassuidae; genus Catagonus; species Catagonus wagneri. The sequence continues at coordinate 1,134,087 of PVHT021183553.1, forward strand.
GGTTTGGGTTGCTGCTATGGCACAGGTACCATTCCTGGCCTGGGAACTTCCACATGCTGCAGGTGCAGCCAAACGAAACAAAACAAACACTGTGATGACTAGTTCTCTTGTTTGGGCTTCATGGACATTACATTTTTCTTGGTATAAGTCTCAGATTATTTTTCAACTTTCTTCTCAATCCCTACTGCCCTCTTAATCTATAGCAACCAAATTAGAGAGGTTTGGCTTATTAGCACTAAGAAGCATTTCCTCCCAACACGGACCCTGTGGTCAAGGGCACTGGCTTTGAAGACAGGACAGTGTGCCTGTGCCCTGAGGAACTACTTACGGTCTGGTCCCAAAATTTCAGCCACCCCCACCACACCCCAGGTGGCGTCCTGGTCATATTTTGTGGTATCTCTCCTCATGGCCTTTGCTCAAATTGTTCCCACCGTTTTGTAGTGCCCCGTTCTAATTTCTGAATGGATCCAAGGATCACCAAACATCTGGGAAAGGTTCCAAGACGAAAGACAAGAGGCCAAAACACACAGTGGACCATAATGCAGGGGACAAAGAAATCCTCGGGAAAAACCAAAATACCAAAAGGAATAGTCCTCAGAATGATGAGAAAAGCTACTGCCTGAGTGAATCAAAAAGGATGCAATAAAATGGAACAAAGAACCCAAACCCCCCAAAAAAACTCTTAGAAAATTAAATCTAGAACACATAAGTTTGGTAGAAGAAGTGAAAGATAAAACTGAGTAATCACCCATAAAATAACATTAAAAGACAAAAAGCTAGAAAATGAGAGGGAAAGGGAAGTTATTTCAACAACAAGAGTTCCTTTAAAAGAGAACAGAGAAAACGGTGGAGAGGTGAAAATTTCCCAGAATTTTAGGATACTAATTTTCAGGGCTGAATGAAACCAGCAAATGCTTAATAAACTGAAAACTAAAATCCAGAACACCAGATTCTCTTTTAGGATCAAGAGGAGATCCTAAAAGCTTCCAGATAGTAAAAACAGATATAATACAAGATACTGAAATTATAAAAGGCCTCACAATTCTCAAAGCAATCCTGAAAGTCAGAAAAAATGGAAAAAATGCCTTTAAAATTGTGATAGAAAATAGTTTACACTACTTCAATATTTATTCATTTATTTTATTAAACAGATAGTGCAGCCTCAGGGTTCAAACACTGAGGGTATGAAAAATTACACTTGACAAATCTGCTTCCACTTACATCTCCACATTTCTTTTACTGTGCTTTCTGCTAGTGTTTCTTTATGCAAATACAGGCAAATTTCAGCCTTTCTCACAGAAGGGATGGCATGCTATCTTCACTTTCTGCGCACTGCTTTTTTTAATTAACAATACAATCTGGAAATCATTTCCAAGAATACAGAAAATCTTTGTCAACCTTTGGGAAATTATTTTACCTAGAACTCCGTACTCAGCCAAACTATCAAGTATGAGCGTAGAACAAAGGCATTTTCAGACATGCAAACACTGAGAAAAGGTGTCCTCTCTCAGAAAGCTACTGCAGGATGCGTTCCAGAAAAATGAGATAACAATCCAAGAAAGAAGACAATACAGAACCCAGCCAAGGCGGCTCCAATAACAACAATGACAAGTAAGTGGCAGATGGAATTCTCAGAATGGTGGCAAAGGGAAGGACAGCTGAAGCAAATCCTGAGAGCACTCAGAGCCGACTGGATCTTGAGGACAGAGGTCTCCAGGGGGTAAATTTCCAGGAGGGAACAAGGTGGAAGTGGTAAATTATCTGATTTGTTTGGTCTAATAGAAAATCATAGTGTGAGGGGGTAAACTGAAAAGTTTGTGAGGAATTAGGTAAGACAGCTATGTAGACAGATGAGCAGCTGCGGGGAGGGGGAGAAAGAATTAACTCCAAAAAAAAGCAGAAAGTTGTACAAGCAAAAATGTTACAGTACCCTACCTGGCTCTGCAGTGAACACTATGTTACGTCGTCACCACCACCGGCGTTTCCAGAGCACCGCCGTGCATCAGCCATCAGCCTGAGGTCTTGCCACGAAATAGCCCGTGCACCCTCACAGCCACCCTGTGACAAGCACACTCTTCAAATGTTCCCATTTTACATACGCGGGAACGGAGGCACAAAGCGGTTAAGCAGCTTGCCCTGGGTCATGGAGTACGCGGCAGAATTAGGCCCTGAAGCCAGGAGACCTGACTCTAGCACCCACATTCTGAACTGGTCTGCCAGTGACCTTCACGGAACCTAAAACTACAGTGTGACGCAGTGCAAAGACAAGAGAAAGCACGGTGGGGAGACGACCTTCACTAGACCCGCTGATTCTAGAAGTCTGCTTCCTCCAAACCAGGAGGCCAGCAGATAGTAGCTAAAATTGAAAAATCTGTAAATTGTGCGCGCTCACACTATTTATAAGTATGGAGCTAACGACCAGATCACGTAGGTCCTGTGAGGCCATGAAGAGCTTGGCTTTCACTGAGGGACATCAGAAGCGACCGTGACATGATCTGACACATTTTATTTCTGTGTTGTTTTAAGTTTTTTGGCTGCACCTACAGCCTGTGAAAGTTCTGGGGCCAGGGATTGAAGCGCCATCACAGCGCAGACAATAGGCAGTCCTCAACCCTCTGTGCCACCAGGGAACTCCCAGGGTCTGTCATATTTTAAAAGGACAACCAGCTTCTGTGTGGAGAATAGCCTGAAAATATGGGACCAGGGTAAAAGCACATATGACCTTAATTAAATAAATCTCATTTTGAAAGATGAAAGGATGAAAAGAGAAGAGGAGAGACAGACGGTAGAAGAGAACATGGGACTCTCCCATGAAATGTCAGGCCACACGGCTAGGAGGTCAGTTGGGGACAACAGTCCTGAGATGGGAAGCGAGTCAGCTCGACTTCAGGGCACCGCCTGGAAGAAGGCCTTGGGCCAAGACACTGACCGGGAAATAGCCTGGCTGCTGAACTGGCTCCTCAGTTACTAGATGACCTTAGGCAAGTCACTTACGCGTCTGGGAGCCTGCCTCTCTATGTCACATAGAGAAAGTCTAAGCTTTTCTGACAGGTGTACCGTAATTACAGGAGTGACGCTGGCACACCTGAGGCTTTAAAAGCAACCCCTTCTCCCCCGCTGGGCCTGGACAGGGCTCCCAAGTGACAGGCTCGACTAGAATCCAGGTCCCTGATTGGCGGACTTTTAAGGCCATCTGCACGCATGCACAGCCTTCACTGCCAGCCCAATGAGTCATTAAAGAGTCACCCGAAGAGGGAGAGGGGCAGCTGGCCCTCTGACAGAAATAGCCGTGGGGTGGGGCCCACCAGCATCTGAGACAGAGGGACCGTCCAGCCCCGCGTCCCCGACTCCATCTCCAGCTAGAACTATCTCCGCGTCGGGAACCACGGAAACAGCCCAAGGTCATGGGCACAGGGACTGCCCTTCCCCCGACAGCTCCGACTGAGACAAAAATCTGCCTGGAAGGCTTGTCTTGTCACATTCTTAATGTTTGTTATGGCTACACCAAGATGCGTGCGTGTGTGCGTGCGTGAGTGCATGCGTGCGTGTGTGTGTGCGTGTGTGTGTGTGTGGTAGGAAGACGAGCGAGGGAAGGGCTGGAGCCCCTCCCTCCACGTGGCCGTGCCACAGTTTGGGGCAGGGACACCCTTCCCGCGGGACAGTCTGTGCACTGCCAGCTGCTGAACGACCCTCAGCCCCCCTCACCCTAGAAGGAGGGGCCCGACACTGTCCCCAGTCACAAGCCACCGGCCACACTGGGTGATGCCATCCAATCCACTGGCTATAGCCTCAGAAAAGCAAATTTATGGGGGGAAAAGGCACGAGGGTGACAGGGGCCATGCAGTGAAACAGGAGGTCCAGGCAAGCCCGGGTTGTCGAAGACAGCCCGTGCCACCTCACCAGAGGGCAGGGACCATACTGGGTACCAGGAGAGCGCGTCACGCCAGTGGGGCTCACTCCCGGACTGCACGACCCGCAGGAGCCTGATCTGCTAGAAGCAGAGGAAGGGGGAGCAGAGGGCCAAACGGAGTCAGATTTCCAGGCCCTTCTGCAAAAGGGCCCCAGACTGGCCCTCGATGGCCTTGAGACTTGAGAAGAAGTCATGGTCCTTTAAGACAGGGTGATCTCTGGGGCTAACTGGCAAGGGTGTGGGACGGGGGAACAGCCAACGAAGGGAGGATTTGGGATTAGAATGTCCTTTATTATTTTATTTTTTGGCTGTGCCCGAGGCACGCGGAGTTCCTGGGCCAGGGACTGAACCCGCGCCACAGCAACGGCCTGAGCCACAGCAGCGACAACGCCGGGTCCTTAACCTCCAGGCCACCAGGGAACTTCTAGAATGGCCCTTGTTTATGGGACTACCCGGAATGAGGCACGGAGGCTGTCCTAAGGTGGGGGGCTCGGAAGCCGAGCCTGAGGCAGGGATCTACGCGCCAGCGACAGACGCAGGGAGCCCTGCCGGCGGACGGGAGTGATGGGGCAGAGGGGCTGGGAAGGGGGCGGCCTCGGTGGGGTCTGCCCTTGGCCCCCATGCCTGGAGCATGAACTGGAGCACAGAGCTGGGTGCATCACGAGGCAGGCGAGGTAGGCTGGCGGCGGGGCACTCGGCGTCCTCCCATCCCCGCACCAACAGCTGCAGGGCTGCCCCTGGGTGGGCGGTGAGCTCTTACCCCCTCCCCCGCAAAGTGGCTCCCACGGGCGCCTCTCTAGCGAAGGGGTGGCCATGAGCCCAGAACAGCCGGAACTCACGGGTCGGGGTTGACACCTGCTCATGGGGGGACCTGGAAGATGCCAACAGCACCCCCCAGGGGGTCAGGTGCCCAGAGGGCGGCGTTCCCGTGGGGCCATCCTGGAGAGGAGGGGCCACGGGAAACAGTCCTGGGTCACTGTGCTGTGAGTGAGGAGGGGAATCCGACCGGCGTTCACGGCCACAGGGGGAAGCTGGCTCAAGGGTGACGGCATGGAGGAAAGGCCTCGTCCCCTGGGGAGGAAACCTCTGAGCTGTCTCAGGTGTCGTGAGAGCAGGTTCACTCCACGTGGTGGCAGGTGCTGAACAAGAGACCTGCGATGCCACCAAAATGATTAGCAGACAGCTCAGCGCGGGAGGAGGGAAAAATACACCTGCTTTCAAAACACCTCTCCTGGGAGGCGAGAAACACGGCTCGTGCTGCTCAGAGTGCTTACTTACGGGACCTTTTTCCGACAACATCCCTCCTGAATTCCGCCTTAACCAAGATGGTCAGAAACACAAACACGCTACCTGCCTCTGCAG
>PVHT021183553.1:1140358-1180268 GCA_004024745.2 Catagonus wagneri
AATTTTGCCACTTATCCCCTGGGCGCACATTCCTGGGGCCTGACCCGTGTCCCCCCCACCCCTTGCCACTTTCCAGAGGCCTCCTGGTTTTCGTTCACGGGCCCACACCTCCCCAAGAACTTCAGGGGTGGCCGGCTCTCCCCATTTCCAGGAGGGACCTGACTGGGCACAGGATAAAGCCCCCCACCCCCCGCCCCTGGCCCCAGACCACTGAGCCCGCCGTCCTGGTCACAGAGTGGCCAGGGAGGTGCAAGGAGGCTTGTCAGGGAAGATGCTTCTAGCTCTCAGGACAGAGCCACGCGAAGAGGGGGCGTCTGGGCTCAGGAGCGGCAGGCTGGGAACACAGCAGCCAGTCTGCCAAGAGCACGGTGGCCTGAGGATGAGGCCACCCGCAGAGGACAGCCCAGCACGGCCAGCTGCAGGGGCCCGCGTCCTGGTTAGCCTGCCTCTGGGAATCCGTCCTCCAGCCAAGACACTTCCCCCTGGAGAGGCCAGACCAGGTTTCTGTCACTTCATGAATAACTCAAAATGCCACCTCCTCCAGGGGGCCACCCCTGATTGCTCCCTCTTAGTCCCATCAATGAATTGTAACTCTCTCATTTTCAAACCTTCAGGGCACAATACCCACACCCTTTTAATCTCAGGTCTCTTCCCGTCTCTGTTACTGTTATGGGCCTAAGTCAGACCCCAGCTCCTCCGGGGGGAGCCTCTTCAGGTCCACCCCTGAATCTTTGTGTCCCTCAGACAAGGCTTCGGGCAGCATGGCACAAACCCGCTGAAACAATGAGCAAATACAAAAGCACTGGACTTAAGACAATTCTGTTGATTTTTATAAGAACTTCATGGTCAATAGGTATTTGCCATTTGAACAGCTTTTCTTCTTCTTTTTTGGCTACACCTGTGGCATGCAGAAGTTCCCACGCCAAGGATCAAACCCAAGCCACAGCAGTGACAATGCCGGATCCTTAACTGCTAGGTCACCAGGAAACTGAAGAGTGATTCCAATTTTCGCAGTTGGGAAAGAGAATTCAATTTGCAGTAAAACATAAAAGGTTGCACCTGCCCCTTCCAGCTCTCTCAAGAGCGCCGCTCAGCGCGGGGACACCTAGTTAGTCTACGGCTGGTTTTACTGGAAGGATGCGTGCGAAGAGCCCTTGCATTTAGCTGGTTCCTTACTAGCTAAACTAGTGTACTAGTCTACCAGTAATTAGTAAACACCAGTGTTGCTCACTTTGTGTATACTACTCACTTTCTTCAATCCTTACAGTCAGGGGGGATTTCTTTCTCCCCATTTTAGAGCTGAGAAAACGGAGGCTGGGAAGGGCTGAACAGGAGCACACAGCCCTGAGAAGCTGTGTGTACTTTCAAGGTCTGACACCCAAGACTGAATCTGTCACAGCCAACTGCACCCCCCAGGACCTTGGGCTCCAACTTACTGTCAACCAGGAGCATCCGCCCACCCCGCCCCGCCAGCCTTTGCTCTCCGTCACTTTATATAAACACCAGCGGATACAAGGTGAACCCTCAGTCTCCATAACCACTACCGCAAAGACGAGCCCACGGATCCCGTCCCCTCGAGCTTCCCTGAACGCTAGTTTAGTTTCCTGGTTAAATACATATATAAGTGACCATCTTCACAGGCGGGGGATTTATATTCAAGCCAACATTTAGCAAATGTCTGTATTTAGCCAAATGTACTTTAAGTCCCTTGTACCTCTTTTGTTTTTTAGGTAACACAACAGACTTAGGAGCCCCTACTCTGTGCTCTGTGTTGAGTGCTAAGGATACAAAAATGAGTAAGACATCACCTGCCTGGTTGTCACCGTCTCCGGGAGGACAAGACAGGTGAACGAATACTGCTGAGGCCACGTGACCACCTAAGCAGGTGTAGGGAGCCAGAGCTAGAGGAACCGAGTGAAGGCAGGTAGACTTCTGCCTGGCGTGACATGGGAAGTCCCACAGAGGACACAAATCTACAGCGGGTTTTAAGGGATGAATAGGAGTTTTCCCAGAAAGCCCTTTTTCTTCAGATACAGAGAAAACCAAGGCTTTATTCATTCAGTCAACAGATACCGATTGACAGCCATGTGTCCATCAAGCAAAATCACCTAAGAACTGGCTATAGAGTAGACCTCCATAAATAGCTGACAGATGAAACCAGACACCACAGCCTAAATGGCCTGGCAGTTTTTCCCCCTGATAATAATGACATGCAGAGGAACTCTCCATGGCACTCCAACTCTTACAGGAGTGGGGGGAGGGAGCTGCACAGAATCTCCACATATATTCTCTATAGTTAGCACCATGGGCACACCATTCTAAAGCTAGAAAAGGGCACACTGAAAAATCCAGCTTAGTGCTCGGTGGGCCCAAGGACCCGCTCCCCTGTCCAGGGGAGCCGCTGCAACCGAACTGCTGGGATTTAACCTGAAGGTTGAATCCTTGTGGGAGAAAAAGGCTCTGGGACAGAAACACAGCGCCTGGGGCTCCTTCAATTTGCCACCCTTCAAGTTCATCACCGACCGTTATAATAAACTCTGCCCAGGAAAGTTTGGTGAGAACCTCTCAGCGTGCCTGGACCCCGTTTCAGGCTTGGACCTGAAAAAGGACTCACAGGGGCCCCCGTTCGTCCCCAAGCTGCACCCTGTGCGACAATCGAGACGACAAATGGTCACCACAGGGGCCGGTTCATTTTGCCAGAGCCATGTGGCCTCCGGGGACTGTCCTCGGGCCTCCAGTCCCACCCACCCACGATGCGGTACAACAAAGCGGGGGCCTCGCTCCTCACCCGGCCGGCCGGGGCTCACTGGGCGCGGGGGCGGGCGCCGCAGCCAGGCTCGCCGAGGGGCAGCGGCCAAGGGAGCGGGGCGTGGGGGTAGGGCTCGTGTCGCCGGCCTGTCCCCGGGGCGGAAGGCGGGCGCCCGGCCCCCCGAGGTCCTGGTGGGCCCGCGGCCCGCCGGCGGCGCTGGCGGACGGACGGACGGAGGGACAGACGCCTGACAGCCGCCGCCGCGGCGCCCCGCGCCCCCCGCGCCCGCGCCCAGCCCGGCCCCGCCGCTCACCTCGCGCGCGATCTGGTTGAGCGCGTCGTCCTCCGCCGTCAGCCGCTCCCGGTTGGGGAGCCGCTTGCGCCCCGAGCCCTGGGTGCCCATGTCCATCGGCCGCGTCCCGCCGCCGCGCGGGCCCGTGGCTCCCGCCGCCCGCGCCCCTCGCGCCCGGCCCGGCCCCGCTCCGCCCCTCCCTCCGCCGCGGCGTCATGGCGTCAGCGGCCGGGGACGCGGGACGCGGGGGCGCGGGGACGGCGACGGGGGATGCGGGACGGGGGGGATGGGGGGAGCGGGGACGGCGGGCGGGGGATGCGGGGCGGGGGGGGGCGCGGGGCGCGGGGACCGCGGTGGGGGATGAGGGCGGGGGCGGGGTGGGGCCGTGAGCATAGGACCCGAGGCACAGTTGGGGTGGCTGGGGGCGGCGTAGGTTGACGGGGTGTTGGGTCCGTGGGGCCCGAGACGTTGGAAGGTGGACCCTGCTGGTAATCCTGGGCTGACCTGCCCCCAGGCAGTGGTTATGGGTCCAGCCAGGACCTCCGAGGTTGCCCGGGAGCCTGGCGGGGTTCGGTTGCAGAGAGGGGTTTGCACCCAGGGGTGGCTCAAACCCGTGCTCCAGGCGAGGTGGGGTCTGGCGGCCACGGATGGGGTGGGAGCTAGGTTCTGAGGTCAGACCCGGCTCCTGGGCTACCGGGGGTGTGATCTGGCCAGGGACCCCCCCCCCCACTCCCGCAAGCCTTACAACTCATTCAGAATGTTCCTGTAATGGGGCGCTTTTCTTCCTTACTGGCCTGTCCTCTGGTTCCCGCCTCTTCGCTCCTGAGCCCTAGCTTCCAGGAAAAAGCCTGAACCATGGGCTGCTCTCAATAAGTAGATGTTGAAACAGGAGGCTTACCTCCCACACTCTAAAGGTAGATTTAAAAATAAATCAGGGAGCCCCAGTCTGGGCTCAGCAGAAAAGAATCTGACTGGCCTCCATGAGGATGCAAGTTAGAACCCTGGCCTCCATCGGTGACTTAAGGAACTGGCGCTGCTGTCCACCGTGGTGTAGGTGGCAAACACGACTTGGAGCCAGCGTTGTTGTGGCTGTGGCACAGGCCGGCAGCTACAGCTCCAACTCGACCGCTAGCCTGGGAACCTCCATATGCCGTGGGTGCGGCCCTAAAAAGACCAAAGACAGTAAATAAATAAATAAATAAATAAGTAGGGAGTTCCCCTTGTGGCTCAGCCTGTTAAGAACACAGCACAGTGTCTGTGAAGACCCAGGTTTGATCCCTGGCCTCATTCAGTGGGTTATGGATCCAGAGTTGCTGCAAGCTGCAGTGTAGCCATATAGGTTCCTTAGCCCAGGAACTTCCATACGCTGCAGGTGCGGCCCTAAAAATAAAAATAAATAAATAAATCAGAGGATCAGATTAGGTTTACAAAGCCATCGTCTTCTTGTCAAGGGTAATGACCTCAGTAACTGTTAGCTGTGAGTATTGAATTAAGGAAGAAGACAGTTGCTGGTGGAAGCATGGGGTCCAAAATTTACTGATATATTTGGGGGACTGCGGCGATCTTTTGTGTGGCTGTGGAGGAATGGGAGGGCGGGGCCATCCTAAAGTGACCTGTGATTTTTTTTCCCCCCAGGCATAAGTATAGTTAACATTTTAGTGTATTTCTAACCAAGTGACATGACCAGGTTGGTTTGGGTTCTTAGAAAGTAATCTGGGAGCTGATGGAGAAGGGAAGAGAAAGGGGACCCTGCAGTGGCAGAGAAAGATGCTGGAGGTTTATTCCAGGGGGTGGGGACACAGGAGGGAGGATCCAGGTGCCATCGCTCAGGACACCTGAGCAGACTTCAATGGGGTGGGTCGACAGCGCAGGTGGTATTAGGGCTGTGACCTGTTCATTGCCATAGCCCTGGAGTTCGTGTACACCTGACACACTGGAGGGCGGAGAGACTCTCCTGATTGAGTCTCCTATGTTGCGTCACACCGCTCAGGACCCCAGAGTCCTTAGGTGACGCAGCCCCGGTTGGAGGACCAGCTCTTGCTCCCCCTCGTCCTTGCTGGAGGCTCACGGCTCCCCTTGGGATTTCGTTCAGAGACGGGACTCACTTCCTCGGGGCTGGCTGGAGGCGTCTCTGAATAGCTGTAGTCCCTAGACGGCGTTCGCAGACACGGGGCTGAATCCTCTCCCACGGCATCCGCCCACACCTGGGAAAGGGCCTTTCAGGAATCATCAGAATCAGTGCTGTGGGTCCTCAGAGGGGCCCATGGCATCGTGACCGTCTGCGTCATGGTCCGTGCGCCTCCTCTTCCTCTGGGGTGGCTGCTTCTCCTTTTGGCATCTGTTCTTGCCCTTAAATGGAATGATGACACCTGCGTTGTCAGAGAGGGGGGACTGACACGGGCAGTCAGCCAACGGCCCCTCCAGCCGCTGCCCGCGAAGGCCTGGTTCTGGACTGACCGGGGCAGCAGCTCCTGCTGGGGCCCGGGGGCAGGTGGGCAGGGACGTTGGGCGGCTCTGTGGGTGTCTCCTGTTCTTGGGGTGCCCCTTGAGGGAGACAGAGACCTGCGAGATTCTGTCCATGGTGTTGAGCCGTGTTGAGCTGTCGCCAGGAAGCCGTGGCTTTCTCTTTGCCCAGCACGCTCGGCCTCTTCTCTGCAGAGAACCTGCTTCTGCCTAGAAGACTCTTGTTTCTCCACTGTTGTGCCACCTCCTGTGTGGCGCTTTTCCTCTTCCAGACGATTCTAATACCCACAGGCGTTATTTCAGAGCAGGAAATAGAAAAGAGACATCACAAGTTTGATGTCCCGGGCGAGAAAGTCAATATATTCATCTCCAAGCCTGGTACCAAGGCCCCTCCCGATGATATAGGTGCCACCTTCAGAAAGGGTCCGTGAGAACGTGAGGGTGGCCTTGGTGAGGCACACCGCCCAGGGGACCCCACCTGGAACTTCCACTGCCCCCCCCCAGCGTTCCCTTTGATGGGGGCCTCGTTCAGCAAGACTGTGAACGAGAGGGACGCTGACGGGCATCGCTGGGGGAGCATCCAGGCGGGAGGGCGACTCGGTGCTGCCTTGACGGGGCCTCTGAAGGGCAGTCACATGGGCCGCCAAGTAACTCATCCGTCTCTTGAGAGAGTCTTCTGTGTGGATCCAACATCATTCACTCGTGTTCCAGCTTTGCTCTTCCAGTTCACAGAAGACGGAAAAGCCTCACTCTGATTACAGCTGGGGAAAGGCTGGGGAGAATCACAGCCCACGGCGATGGCCTGAAAGCCAGTGGACAGAACACGGAAACAAAATCATGCCGGAGGGAGGCTGGCTGAGCTCAGGGGCTCCCCCACGCCCTCTGCCCGGGAGGTTGATGGCTTGTCCCCCGTGGCCCACTGGCTTCGTCACTTTCCTCTTTCAGCATCTTGCACAAGGCATATCCAAAGCAGAAAATGGGAGGTATTCCCAGGGGCCAGTAGTGGCGTTCTCTCTCATTAGGTCATTTTCAGAATATTTTGATCTATTTGCATGAACAACGTGAAATGGATTCGTGGATTACATAATCTAGTTTAAACTAAAACTCAAAGCGTGGACAAACGGCTTCGAGGATTTAAAAGATTCTTGAAAATATAATTCCCCCAAATCACAAACAAATAAGAAGTGGAGACACATTTCTACTCATGAGGAGTTCTTCATTGTCCTCGATGTCAGGTTATGAGACACGAAAAGGACAATTAGTTATCAGCCCAGAGAATTTGAGACACGAGCTTACATTTCCTTCTAGTAATGATTAATCTCATTTTAAGTGCCTATCGTGCCCTGATATGTTGACAGATGATAACAGATTATGAACACAGTTCCTACACAAACAAATATATAGAATTTGGTGAGTATTTAATGATATTCGGTGCTTGGATTCATGATTGAAAGAGTATAGATTTTAGACCAGTAATTATTTTATTTTTGCCGTGCCTGTGGCACGTGGAAGTGCTGGGGCCAGGGACTGAACCCGTGCCACGTCAGGAACCAGAGTCACAGCAGTGACAATGCCGGATCCTTAACCTGCTGAGCTACCAGGTAACTCCTAGATCAGTAATTTTTAAATCTGGGGGATTGAGAGCTCCTTTGGAAAATCTGATGAAGGCTGGGATCCTCTTCCCCCCAGCAAAATAATAATAATAATAAATAATAATAATAATAATGAAAAGGGCATATGAATAAGGAATTCGAGCACAGATTTCAAGGGTGATGCTTTGAAGTTCATCCCTGGGCCATCTGAGAACTCCCCGCTCCGTGCTGTCCCCATTTGAGCCCATCTATCTACCAAAGCCAGAATAATCTTCCAAAATACTGTCGCATCATGTTGCACACTTCAAACTTCAGAAGCGGATACAACCTTTGAATTAAGGGAAGTAAACGAGGTAACATCTGCTTCTCCAGAGGGCATTCTCCAGTCTTCAAGGTGAATAGACGGTAGAGTCTGGGGCTTTAAGTACAGTGGACATTTAGTGAGGAAACCCCAGAGAAGAGGGACATAGAGATTCTCGATCCTCAGGCCATGGACGCTAACTTACACATCCATGGCTGAGTCCTGAACTGGGCGTGCGTGGGGGAGACTCTGAGAAACCCGCAAGGAAGCTGGAAACCTGGAAGCACTGCGCAGAGATTTCAGCAGCTGCCCAGGGTTGGGAAGATAAAGTTGGAATTCAAGTCCCATCAAGTTAGAGGGCTTGGCAAACACCTTGAGCCTTTCACGGAAACCCCAAGAAGGACTTCACCTTAATAGTAAGGCAACATCAGAGGACGAAGGGCTATGACAGGAAAATCAAAATATACACACTGTAACAAAGCCTAGAACCAAGTCTCTACAAGGTCAAGGTGCAATGTAGGGTTGAGGTAACTTTACTCCCTGATGGAATCAAGTTCAGCACTCTTCAAAAGAAGAGAACAAAATCCTGCGTCTCCGAAACGTATTGCTCTCCATGTCTGGTACACGATAAAAAATTACTAGACACAAGAAGAATCAAGAAAACAAGGCTCTCTCAGCCAAGGTAAAAATAATCAATTGGAAGAGAGTCACAAGCCAACCAGATGTGAAAATTAGCAGAGGGGCAGTATAAAATAACGAGAAGGATGGATATGATGGATGAAGAGACAGAGAATTTAAGGAAAGATTTGGGGACTCTTAAAATGAACCGGATGGAAATTGTAGAACTGGAAAATACAATGTTTACCACATTGAATAGCATTAGCAATAGATTGGATAATGTAGAAGAAAGAATTGGCAGACCTGAGAAATGGTCAACAAAATTACCCAAACTTAAGGACAGAGAGAAAAAGACATAATTATGCTACCATAATCGACACTTGATTTTAACAAAGGCATCAAGAAAATTCAATGCAGAAGGAAAAATCTTTTAAATTTAATTTTATGCTTTTCTTTTTAGGGCTGTACCCACTACATGTGGAAGTTCTCAGGCTAGGGGTCAAATCAGAGCTACAGCTGCCAGCCTATAGCGCAGCCACAGTCACCGCAACGCTGGATCCAAGCTGCATCTGCGACCTACAAAACAGCCCACAGCAACGCTGGACCCCCAACCCACTGAGCAATGCCAGGGATCGACCCCATATCCTCATGGATCCCAGTTGTGTTTGTTAACCACTGAGCCATAAAGGGGACTCCTGGAAAACTCCTGTAAGTGTAGTTGGAACAGCTGGATATCTGTAGACAAAATAAAATTTGACTCTTAACTAACACCTCACAGAAAAATTAGATCATGAAAGATTTTAGACCTAAACTTAAAAGCTAAAACTGTAAGGTTTCTAGTAGAAATGTAGGAGAATGTTTTTGAAACCTTGGGGTAAGCAAAGGTTTCTTGGACAGTACACAAAAAGCGCTAATCATCAAACACAAAATTGATAAACTGGATTTTTTTTGATAAACTGGATTTTATCAAAGTTCAAAATCTCTGCAAAACTTCATGACAAAAATCAAAACACAAGCCACAGACTGGGAGAAAATATCTGTAACAGATAGGCATGACAAAGCACTTCTGTGCAGAATATTGAAAGACTTCCTATGAATCAATAAGAAAAATATAAAAGAGGCATTTAAATAAGGGACGAGAGGTTTGAAGACTTGAACAGATGCTTCATATAAGAGGATATACACAGGGTGCAGAGAAGAGGGAACCCTCCTACACTGTAGGTGGGAATGTAAATTGGTGCTGCCACTGCGGAAGGTATTATGGAGTTTCCTTAAAAAACTGCAGGTGACTTACTATATGATCCAGCAATTCCACTCCTAGGCATATATCCAGAGAAGTCAAAAACTGTGATTTGAAAAGATACATGCACCCCCAGTGTTCATAGCAGCACCATAAACAGTAGCCAAGACGTGGGAGCTACCTAAGTGTTCGCTGCCAGATTAATGGCTAAAGAAGATGTGGACCTATCTGCAGTGGTCTGTTACTCAGCTTGAGAAAGAATGAAATATGGTCACTTGCAGCAACATGGATGGACCTAGAGATTATCCTACTAAATGAAGTAAGTCCGACAAAGACAAGTATCACATGATATCACTTGTATGTGGAATCTAAAATTATGATACAAATAAACTTAGTCATAAAATAGAAACGGACTCACAGGATAGAAAACAAATTTATGGTTACTAAAGGGGAAAGCAGGGGAGGGATAAATTAGGAGTTTGGGATAACAGATATGGAGTTCCCGTTGTGGCTCAGCTGTAATGAACCTGACTAGGATCCATGAAGATGAGGGTTCGATCCCTGGGCTCGCTCAGTGGGTTAAGGCTCCGGCGTTGCCGTGAGCTGTGGTGTAGGTCGCAGACGCGGCTCGGATCCCGCGTTGCTGTGGCTGTGGCGAAGGCCGGCGGCTACAGCTCCTGTTAGACCCCTAGCCTGGGAACCTCCACATGCCGCAGGTGCGGCCCTAAAAAGACAAAAAAATAGAAACATATACAAATGACTGGAAAGCACAGGAAAGATGTTCAACGTCCTTATCAACAGGGCTAAGCAAACTGCACCCACAGTGACATACCTAACACCTTACATTTGCTGGAACGTCTCTCATCGGAAAGACTGACAAGACCAAATGTGGGTGATGCCGCTGAGCAGCTGGGCTCTCGCACTGCCGCTGGGAGTATAAAATGGTATAGCCACTTTGGAATGCTGTTTGGGAGTTTCTTAGAAACATGACCTGCCCTGCGATCCGGCCATTCGACTCATTGCTATTTACCCAAGAGAAATGAAAACACGTTCCCTCAAGGATGTGCCCAAGAAAGCTCGTAATTGGCCAAAGCTGAAGACAACGCAATGTCCATCTACCAGCCAACGGATAAGCCAACTGTAGCTCTAGGCGTAATTCTATTCAACAATATAAACGAGTACACTCCTAAGACGAGCAACAATGTGGATGGATCTCCAAAACACGATGCCAAGGGAAAGAAGCCACACACAGAAACACAAATATTGACAGGTCCACTGATCTGAAATTCTAGACGAGGCAACCCCACGCCCTGGTGCTAGAAATCAGAATGGGAGTTGCCTCTGCGGGTAGCTGCAATGACTACAGCGAGGCACAGGGACACTTCAGATGCGCGGGAGCTGCTCTACATCCTCAGTGAGGTGGTGGCTGTCTGGGGAGACCAACTGTCCAGATTTGCTTGGGAATAAGGGGCTTCCTGAGCTGTGGGCCTTTCAGATTTCAAACGGGGATAGTCCCAGGAAAACCAGAACCAGCTGGTCACCTGACATTCTGTCCGCGTACACATTTGTCACAACGCATGGAATTTTTGCGTGAGTATCTACACGCATGTACAAGCACATGAACACTTAAAGTTTGTGCATCTTATTATGCATAAGTTATACTTCAATTTTTATTAAATTTAATTCATTAATTAATTGTCTTTTTAGGGCTGTACCCACAGCGTATGGAGGTTCCCAGGATAGGGGTTGAATTGGAGCTACAGCTGCCTGCCTACGCTGCCGCCACAGCAAGGCGGGATCCGAGCCGTGTCTGCGACCTACACCATAGCTCACAGCAACGCTGAATCCTTAACCCACTGGACGAGGCCAGGGATCAAACCTACGTCCTCATGGATACCGGTCAGGTTTGTTAACCTCTGAGCCATGACTGCAACTCCATACTTCAATTTTTATTTTTTTAATTTTTAAAGCATTTTTTAAAATTTATTTTTGTCTTTTTGTCTTTTTAGGGCCGCACCCTGCATGTGGAGGTTCCCAGGCCAGGGGCTGAATCGGAGCTGTAGCTGCTGGCCTACACCACAACCACAGCAACTTGGGATCCAAGCCGAGTCTGTGATCTACACCACTGAGCAGTGCCAGGGATCGAACCCACATCCTCATGAATACTTGTCGAGTTCATAACCACTGAGCCACGATGGGAACTCCCCCACACTTCAATTTTTAAAAAGAATGCTTTAAAAAATGATGACGAGAAAACCACCAAACCAATGAAAACCTAAGTAGGCAGCAGAAGAGAGCATTTGGGTTTTAGGCATCATATTAAACTTACGGTTTCAATGCAGTGACTTTTGGAAAGGCCATAATCTAAAGGGCTGCCTAACAGGTCACTCACTACCCATCACTTCCTTCAGCGTGTGGAGATTCTGGATGAAGAGATGCCATGGAGGGACGTTTGGTGTCAGCCCATCTAACGCCTGTTTCCTGGGAGAGTCTGGGAGGCTGTGATGGTTTCACCTGTTTCTCCCCTATTGCTTGTCGTGGGGTCTCAGATACCCAGCATGTGCTGGTTTCCTGCAGAAGGACCACAGGTAACATCAGGACATGGAAATAAGGAGGTGATTTGCCCATAATCCAGTTCGGCTCATTGCAGCAGTAGGGAAGGGAATCACGAAACTCACTTCTTTTCTTCTCCTTCTGCAGAGTTCCTGTTGTCCTTTCTCCCTGGCAGCTTTTCTGAACTCGTGGCCATTTGAGTGTCTACAAACCTAGAGGGCAGTGCCGGGGGATTCTGGGCTATGTCTGATTTGCCCTGTTTTCTGCTCAGTACCAGTGATCTTTGTCGTGGGCTGGTATCTGGACAGCATTTCACACTTTGTAAACATCCATACATCTGGTGCGGCTTTTCTCCCCCTGGTTTTCAGCTAAGCCTAATTATTTTTTTTTTAACTGAAGTATAGTTGAAGTGTGATATCGTATTAGTTTAAGGTATACAACATAGTGATTTAATGTTTTTATTGATTATACTTCATTTAAAGTTATTATAATGTGCTGGCTATATACTCCATGCTGTGCAATAGATTCTGTAACTTCTTTATTGGCGAGGCATTTTAAATAGAAAGCCACCATGTCCTCCACGACTTGCGAGTACCAGTTAGCAAACGCAGCTTTTCCCCTTGAAGAATCGCTGTATTTATGATCAAAACACCATCCTTATCAACCACGCAACCCCAGTCCTCCACAGTGGCAACTTAGTGTAGATGTTTCAGGTCTTTTTTATTATTATAGGAAGATGCTCACCATATTTTTGGCAGTGGCCTTTAAGAGTGCTCTGTGTGCTGGCTTTGCCACTTTTTAAATAGCGCAAACATATCAGCGAGTTTTGGTTACACTGAACAGTGCTCTGAAGACTCTTGTAAGGGAGTTGCAGGAAATTTCTCTTCGTTAAGATAGTGTTGAACCACCGAACACATTCTGGAGGGGCCCGAGCTGTGCCTTGTTTTACTCTCAGCCTTGACAGCCCTCAAGGGTTCTGGGCCAAGAGAAGGCCCTCTGTGCCAGCACCCAGGCTATTTTAGGAACATAACAGAAAAATAGTTTGTCACTTACTCATTTGCAGTCTGGGCTCAAGTTGAATTCTTTACATCCTCATCCCCAGACAAAGAAGTGTTTATAAAATTTGCTACCAGCAGTTTCTAAGATTCAGCTTTACCTCCATCAGGACACAGCTGGTATGGTTTTCTTCTTACGAAACTTTTTATTTTTTTTGGACTCGTAGTAAAATCTAATCACAGTGCAGGTTAAGATCACTGCGATGACTGAACGAAATCACTGCCCTGCAAAGTGCATGGCAGAGCCCAGCCCCACGGAAAAGCACCACAAAGCACCTACTGTGTGCAGGGTGGCAGGGGAGAGGGCTCCTGTCCCCGGGGGGTCTCAAGGCAGCCAGAGGAGTGATAAAATCCTTCCGCCCCAGCGGAGCAGCTCTCTGGGAAAATCAGCAAGGCGCACTTGCTTTGTGGGTGGGTTTCTTCCCACAGGGGGAAGCCATAGCCAGGAAAGCCCCGCAGGGAGGCTCCGCGCTGCAGCCTCGCTCTTACACAGCCTCACGGCCTGAAGGGCAGAGGGTAGCAGGAGGCGTTATCCCAAAATGCGAGGTTTTCTCTGAGCTGCTTATTTTGGGGAAGAGCAGATGCAGGCAAAGCTCAGCCAGCAGAGTTAGAAGCTGCCCTTTTGTAAGTGAAATCTACACACGGGTCTCCCTGTAGAAAGGCGTCTCCTTCTTTGTAACCAGAACAGAGAAGGACCCTGAATCGCAGCAAGTCTTTCCCATCGGTGGCGAAGGTACCACTTACATCTGCACGACGACCTCATCTCCCGCAGCCGAAGCCCCCACTGCTCTGTGTGTCATTAGCTGGAGGTGGTGTTTAAGCCGGCGGCCCGGCCCCGAGCACTCAGCTCTCCCTGCGTACCACCCTCATCCCCGTGAGATAAACGTGGTAACAACTTCTGCTTGGTTTTCTCCAGTTGCTCTTTTATTTCAAGGATCACAGCCAAGAACTCAGCAGCGTGGAGGGAAAATTGTTTTTTCTGCCCCCTAAGCCATCTCTGCATCCTCTCCAGGGACGTCCATGCTGTCACTCTGCTCTGGGGGGGCTCGGGATCCTTGCTCAGCACCAGGCCTAGTTGTTGACCAAAGCTGCTGGCAGCCCTGACCCAGCAGCGCTGGACGCCCGCTCCCCGTGACCAAGGCCTTTGGCCTTGAGAGGGGGGCAGTGGGGGGCAGATGCGGGGGACGCGGGTGGGAGGCAGGGACGGGGACAGGGCTGAAGTTGGGTTGGGGCCAATCCCAGAAGGAGGCACAGCCTCGAGAACAAGCCCAGCTAAGGGGACAAAGACGTGTCCCTGAGACGCTGAGAGAACAAAGGAGAGACCCGCAGGGCCACACGTCTGGTCCCCGGGTCTGCCTGTGTGAGTACGCGTGTGTTCGTGGAAGGTGGACGGATCGTGGGGAAAGCCATCTGTGCAACTGATTTCAAATCATTGAATTATTTCCCCTTTTCGGATTAGCTCAGCTCTCAAAGGGAAGGTGACCTTCCTTCCTTCACACGGCCCGTCACACCTGAGCTAGGCCTGGCTTCAGGTGGGCAGCTGGACTCTTTCGGTTTTGGTTTTTCATTTACCCACCATTCACTCACGCACCAGTTCAGCGGGCACTTAATGAGTGTCCTCTGGAGACAGGCAAGGGGGGTCCCCCAATGGTGGAGCCTTCTCCGGGGTCCCCGAGAGACCCCGTTTCTCACTCTCCATCACGGCGCGTCCTGTGGTGTGCAGGGCTTGCGGCTGTCATTCCGGGGGATGGAGTCCCGGGTGCGGACGGGCTGTGGCCGCAGCCGCTCTCCCCGGCCACCGCGGCCTCCTGGGATGGCGCCTCCCACGCGCTGCCGGGTCCTGGCGAGGAAACCGCCCCCTCGGCCGCAGAGTTTAGGGCGAAGAATCCTTGACAGCGACCTGGAGAGGAAGCAAGAGAGACAGAGTCAGAGCAGGTGTCTGCCTTCACGTCCCTGCCCGTCCCAGTTCTGCTGGGTGAGTGTGGGTGGGGCAGGTGGGCACTGCATGCTCTGACGTTTCTAATTATGCTTTAGGAGTTCCCTGGTGGCTCAGTGGGTTAAGGTGTTGTCACTGCTGCAGTGCAGTTTTGATCCCTGTCCTGGGAACGGACATGCCACAGACACGGCCCCAAAATATTATCTTTTATACTCTTGAGGGCTTACCCTATATTCCCTTTTTTTTTTTTTTCTACTTTTTCTTGGTGGGGGAGGGGGCCTCATGCAGCGCATATGGAAGTTCCCAGGCCAAGGGTCAAATCTGAGCTGCAGCTGCCAGCCTTTCACAGCCAGGGCAACGTGGGATCCCAGCGACTGCGACCTACACCACAGCTCACGCAACGCCAGATCCTTAACCCACTACGACAGGCCAGGGATGGAACCCACATCCTCACGGATACTCGTCAGGTTCATTACTGCTGAGCTACAATGGGAACTCCCATATATTCTTTTTTTTTCTTTCTTTCCTTTCCTTTTTTTTTTTTTTTTTTTTTTGCTTTTTGGGGCTGCACTCATGGCATATGGAGGGTCCCAGGTTAGAGGTTGAATCGTAGCTGCAGCTGCCAGGCTACACCACAGCCACAGCAACGCAGGGTCTAAGCCTCGACTGCGACCTATGCCACAGCTCACAGCAATGCTGGATCCTTAACCCTTTCAGTGAGGCCAGGGATCGAACCTGCATCCTCATGGATCCTAGTCAGTTTCGTTAACCGCTGAGCCATGAAGGGAACTCCTCCTGTATATTCTTGTTTTTTGTTTTTGTTTTATGGCTGTGCCCATGGCATGCAGAAGTTCCCTGGCCAAGGATCAAACCTGTGCCACAGCAGTGACCCGAGCCCCTGCAGTGACAACACTGGGTTCTTAACCCACTGAGCCACGAAGGAACTCCACATCCATATACTCTTATTGCAAACATTTCTTGTACTGCAGACGTGAATTATTTACTTTTTATATTAGTATTTAACTTTGTGCTGTTTTCTTTGGCCTCCTCAGGATGCAGCATGCTCGCTGAGGGTACTTCTCTGTGGCCCCCAGGCCTCTGGCCCAGTTCCAGGGGCCCGGGAAGGTTTTCACTGCACACTTAACGAAGGATAAGTTTTGAGATGTGTCATGTAAGAGACGGGGTGTCCTGCTCCCTCCAGTGCTGGTCCACCTGCTCCTGGGAGTTCGGTCAAGTCTGGGGAGTAAGTCTGAGTGGACCATGGACGAAGTGTCCAGAAAGGCAACTGGGAGGACTGGGTGACGTGAAGGAGCAGAGCAGGGTGGACGCTGCGGTTGTGAGGGTCGGGGGCCGGCCTGGGGGTGGGTCACGACGCAACGGGAAGGATTTTCTCAGCATCAGGCCCCAGGGAGGAGCGAACGCCTTGGCAGGTGTGGAGAGCCTGGCACCCCAGAGGAGGGGCTGGGATCGGGGTGGCGGGTTCCCCCACGCGTGTCTCCTGGACCACTCATTCTGGGGCATGGTAATAAGTCTTCCACAGAAAATGTGTTTAGGCTGCAGTCAATATGGGAGATGCCGGTTTAAGCAAAGTTGACCAGGTGGCGTCGCTGGGGCTGCCCGTGGGCTTCTGTGTTCAGATGCGCGTTGAACTCTCAGAAAGGATTGCAAGGAGCGGTCACTGCAAACCTGTCTGACCTCGGACCTTGTCCTGGAAACACATCTCAGGTCCGGAATTCACAGCCCAGTCTGGAGATAACAGAGTATAGTCTGTGTGGCAAGACAGACGCCGAGGGCCCTGCCAGCTGTGGGACTGCAGCGGTGAGGCTAACCCCCGAGCTGGGTGCCTTCCTGGGACTTTATGTGGCCGCCTCAGTCCACTTGGGCTGTAGTAGAGCCCCACAGACTGGGTGACTTACAAACAACAGCGATTTATTTCTCACTGTTCTGGCGGCTGGGAAGTCCAAGATCAAGGTGCTGGCAGATTCAGTGTCTGGGGGTCTCTATCTCCTGGTTCAAAGATCACCCTCTTCTCGCTGCGTCCTTACCGGGTAGGAAGGACCAGGGGTCGGGGTCACTCTGGGGTCTCTTTCATAAGGACCCAAAGCCTGTTCGTAAGGGCTCTGCCCTCGTGCTCTAATCCTTTCCCAAAGCCCCGCCTCTGGTACCGTCACGTCAGGGGTTGGGTTTCAACATGAATTTGGGTGATGGGTACAGCGTTCGGGCGCCGGCAGCGGCCTCCTGAACTTCCACTGGCATCTTTTCTCTCGAAATCAGAATGCATTTTATTTATTTATTTTCCTCTTTCTTTCTATGGCCGCACTTATGACACACAGAGGTTCCCAGACTAGGGGCCGAATCGGAGCTGCAGCTGCCGGCCTACGCCAGAGCCACAGCAAGCGTATCCGAGCCGCGTCTGTGACCTACCCACGCCACAGCTCGTGGCAACGCCGGATCCCTAACCCACTGGGCGAGGCCGGGGACTGAACCCACATCCTTGTGGAGATGACGTTGTGTTCTTAATCCACTGAGCCACACCGGAACTCCTCAGAATGCATTTTAGATCCACGCGCCCTGAGGATGTGAAACAATACAAACCCAGGCTGGGGAGTTTCCTTGTGGCTCAGCAGGCAAAGGGTGTGGCATTGTCACTGCAGCAGCTCAGGTCACTGCTATGGCTCGGGTTCGATCCCTGGCCCAGGAACTTCCACATGCCATGGGTGTGGCCCCAGAATCAAAACAAAACATAGCATCCAATCAGGTCTTTTTTTTTCCTTTTTTCCCCTTGTTTTAGCTGCTCCTGCAGCATGTGGAAGTTTCCCAGACAGGGATCGAATCTATGCCACGGCAGTGACCCGAGCAGCTGCAATGACAATGCTGGATCCTTAGCCCTCTGAGCCATAAGGGAACTCCATGGCTGTTAGGTTTGGAGTTTGTAGGCCATGTGTGGCAGTTTAATGGTGGTTATTAAAGTTCGCAGCTGGGGCTCAGCAGGGTCTCCGTGCTGCTCACGACCTCGCTTCTGCTCAGAGCTTCCTCCCTCCACGGTGTTTGTTCCTGGTCCCCCCACCCCAGCCACCTCCTCAGCCTCTTCAGTGGTTGATGGCCCGCGGGTGACCTTGTGGGAATTTGGGATTGAGATGGGGAGGGACTGAGGGAGAGGCAGGGCTGCTCATTTGTCAGCACAGAACTGTGGGTGCTGTGGGTGCAGAAAAGCAAAGCAGCAGGCAAGAGATGGGGAGATGCAGGGAGGTCCCCTGGGGGCCTTGGGTGACAGTTTTTCACTTACTAGTTCCAGGCTGGCTGCCCTCAGCTGCCACAAACAACCTCAGTATCTCATAAAATCCTTTTTTCTCCACTTAGCTTGAGTCAGATGGCACCTTGCAACCAAAAGAATGTTTTCAGGAGTTCCCGTCTTGGCTCAGTGGTTAACGAATCTAAGAACCATGAGGTTGCGGGTTCGATCCCTGGCCTTGCTCAGCGGGTTAAGGATCTGGCGTTGCCGTGAGCTGTGGTGTAGGTTGCAGATGTGGCTCGGATCCTGCGTTGCTGTGGCTGTGGCGAAGGCCGATGGCTACAGCTCCGATTAGACCCCTAGCCTGGGAACCTCCATATGCCGCAGGTGCGGCTCTAGATAAAGGCAAAAAAAAAGACAAAAAAAAAAAACCAAAAGAATGTTTTCAAAATCCCCTTCTGGGCGCTTGCCACTGTGGCTGTGTGTTGGGTCTTGTCTGTACCCACTCTTTTCGTGCCCACCACGTCCTGCGCCTCAGCCCGACTTCATTCGTCTTTCGCTGATGGAGGAACCAAGGTTCAGAGAGGTCAGGTGAGCTGCTAAGGCCACACAACCAGCAGAGGGCAGAGCAATCTCCAAACCCCAGTCCGTCAGAGGAAACTTCCTCTGTGCCTGCCAGGCGGGCGGTGCTGCCCGCTCTGCTCAGCCCTAGACTGGTCTCTTTAGGGGGCAGACGATGGGGGGTTCCAGCTTCCGGGGTGAGAGGCGAGAACCCCATTGCTCTGTGGGTTCCCCTGTCCGCAGAGGGTGGGGGGAGCTGGGCAGCCTGAGGAGCCCCAATCCGCTGGTCGGGGGGTGACCTCCGGGTGGGGACCCCTGCCCGGGGGCTGGTGCTCTTCGCAGCACCGGCTCAGCCCTCCTTCTCCAGCCGCAGCTTTTCCTGTTTCAGGCCAGCCGTCGGGGCGTGGACTCTGCGCGGCCAGTGCTTCAGCTCTGAGGAGCGACAGGGATTTCAGTGTCAGGGGATTCTGGCCACACGGCAGATCTCCTGGGGGCTGGAGTGAAGGGACTCAGGGCTCCCTGCCGTTCTAGGGACCAGATTATAAGCTGTCACCTCTCTAAAGGGCCACCGCTGTCACAGCTCCTCTGTCCTGTTCCTTCTCTTGGCGGCTATGCTCTTAACCAGGGAACGTAATGGCCCTAGTCACTTGGAACTAACAGGTGACATAGCGAGTGTGCATTTGGGTTACAAGCCTTATCTCCGCTCTGTGAACTTGGTGGACAGCACTCGTTGCTGGGGGTCCAGGAGGGGCGTCTGAGCTGCGGCCAGCACTTCAGCACGTGGCCGGTGCGGACATGCGGGGCCGGGCTTGGACCCCAGGCTTGGCCCGTTGGTCTGTGCTGGGCTACCGACCTCCCGAAGGACACGGGTTGGGCTAAGTTCTATACCGGTGTCCTGGGGCTGATGGAGCCCCACAGACAAAATGGCTTAAAGTAACGGAAGTGTGCTGTCTCTGTCCTGGAGGCCTGGACATCAGAGTGCGCGGAGGGCTGGCTCCTTCTGGAAGCTCTGAGGGACCCTCTGTTCCAGGCCCCTCTCCTGGCTCCCGTGGTTACGGGCAATGCCTTGAATCTGGGGGACACCCTCCCACCCAGTAGGGTTGGCTGGAGTCCAAAGGCCTCCTCTTGGTTCAGGGAACCCCCGCCCAAGGACCAGACCTGGGACAGGCCCCAAGTAACTGCTCACGGAGACGGACCCCCACAGAAGCTCACTGGTATTTATGGATTTATGACGCCCAAGGAGCTAAGGATTGAATTTCGTCTCTCCAGAAGTCCTCCGTTGAGGTTCTGAGCCCTAGTGCCTCAAAAATGCGACCTTAACCGCCGAGGGGTCTTTACAGAGGTGATCAAAGCGCGGGAGGTCACGAGGGTGGCTCTGCTCCCACAGGACAGGTGCCCTGCCACAGAGGAGGCTGGACACAGACACATCCTCACAGGGAGCAGGCGGGGGTGGGGGCGAAGCTTCTGCAGGGCAAAGGACGGCAGAGATGGCAGCCACCACCCCCAGGAGAGGGACGGGGCCCGAAACAGCGTCCTGGTCCTCTCGGCCCCAGAAAGCACCCACCCGCCGCCGCAACAGCGGGGCCTAAAAGCGCCGTTTCTCACCTGTCGTGGAAGCTGGGTTTTGCCTCCTCTGGATCTTCCGCTAGTCCTGTCTGGCCGCCTCCGAACCCAGCGGGAGCATCTTGGCTGGGTCCGCGCTCGCTTGCCCAGGAGCGGAACAGACGCCCCCAAAGGGCCTGCAGGCTGGGAGGGTGGGGGTGCTGGGTGCTCGGCAGTCTATTCCGGAGGTTTCCCCGAGAGAGGTCAGCCAGGGGTTGTCCCCCAGGGCTGAGGAACCAGTGGCAAAGGAAAGAGACAGGAAATCCAAAGGCCTGGGGCGCAGACAACCTAGATTTAAGTAGCTCTCGCTCAGAGGTTTATCTAAACCTGGCCGAGCTCTCCCCTCCCCCTCCTCCCTGAGCTTCTCAGCTTTGCCTTTTCCCCCGGGGGTGGCCTTGTAGCCACCAAGCCAACTGGGCAGGAGGGCGAGTAATTTTACGGTCGGCGACAAGTGTAGCTGACAGCAGCTGATGAGCTAAAGAACGGAACCCTCCTCCCCCATCAGCCGGCGGGTCCTGGGTGCCGCTCCCTGCCTGGGGGACCGCAGCGCTCCCTGCCTGGGGGACCGCAGCGCTCCCTGCCTGGGGGACCGCAGCTGAGTCTAAGGCTGGGTTGTCCTTGAGCCTAGGGTTACACAGGCCGAGTGTGCCCTCCAGAAAAACGTTCCTTCTCCGTAGCAGCTTCCGGAAGTGTCGCTAACTCTCTGGCCAAACCATGGGAATCGTGATTCCTTCCTAATCTGGCCTCCGTGTTGCTGGAATCAGCGTCTGGCCAAGCTGGTGGGGGTGCTCAGCGCATCCGTGACTCATTTGTCCTGACTTCCTCTGGTTGCGCCCTTTGTCCATTTTTCTACTGACGTCAGCCTTTTAAAAAATTTTTTTGTTTTATTTATTTATTTATTTTTGGCTGTACCCATGACATGTGGAAGTTC
The DNA here is from genome assembly GCA_004024745.2 of Catagonus wagneri. Taxonomy (NCBI): domain Eukaryota; kingdom Metazoa; phylum Chordata; class Mammalia; order Artiodactyla; family Tayassuidae; genus Catagonus; species Catagonus wagneri. The sequence continues at coordinate 1,161,484 of PVHT021183553.1, forward strand.
CCAGGCCAGGGATCCAACCCTCACCACAGCAGCAGCCCAGGCCGCTGCAGTGACAACAATTCCAGATCCTTAATCTGCTGAGTCACAAGGGAACTCAGCGTCGTTTTTATAAATTAAGGATTTTAAAGCAACATATAGATTGCAGTTGTTTCCCTTTTTTTTAGGGCCACATTCGCGGCATATGGAAGTTCTAGGCTAGGGGTCGAATCAGAGCTGCAGCTGCCAGCCTATACCACAGCCACAGCAATGCCACATCTGAGCCACGTCTGTGACCTACACCACAGCTCACGGCAACGCCGGATCCTTAACCCACTGAGCGAGGCCAGGGATCGACCCTACGTCCTCATGTATACTAGTCAGAGTCATTTCTGCTGCACCACAACAGGAAGTCCCGTTTCCCTGTTTTGGCATGTATCTTGGTTTTATTCATGAGATTTGCAGGCTGGCCTTATTTCCCTTGACGTTTGGTTTCTGCATTTGACTGACGGATGTAGTGATTAAAAAGGGTGCGGGTCTGAATCCTGGTTCGACAGCTACCTGACTTTGAGGATCGCATTTAATCTTTCTGAGCCTCAGTTTTCTCATCCGTAAAATGGGTCACCACTATTCAGCTGCTGACCTGCCGTGCAGATCCATCACTGCCACTGCTGTAAACGCTGAGCACCGGGGTGCAGGGCGCACTGTTCCTCTTTAACGATGGGGCAACTGAGGTGTAGAGAGGGCATAACCTGACCAAGGTCACTGCCAGGTTTGAACCCAGGCCCGCCTGCCCCTGGCCCAGGCCCTTTGCCCTACACTGACCCCGTAGAGGTGGGAGATAGTCTCCAAGGGGTGAAAGACAAGCGGATGCCCTGCTGGACTGCGGAGCAGACGTGGAGAGCAGTTCCTGAAAAACGTGATTTCCCGTCTTCCTGGGACCAGGCGTGAGCCGAAGCCAGAGCTGCAGAGGCCCTGGGCACCGGGACCCCCTTCTCACGGCTGCGGTGGAGGATGGGAGAGGGAGGCGGCCTGGGAAACCTCCCGGACGTAAAGCTGGGAGGACCTGGTAGTGAGTGGGGTGCAGGGATGGGAGTGCTGGCTGCGTCCCCGTCTCCTGACCCGAATCCTGCGTCGTCCTTTTCCTGGAGGAGGAAGCCTGGGGGTGAGGGTGGGGGCGGCACAAATGAGCGGGAGGAACCGGCGTGTGGTCGGGTTGGAAGGCCCACGGGAGGGCCCCTGGAGGTGCCCTGTGTCCTGGGTGACCCCGTGGGGGCCGGGCCACCGCTCCGCCCGCCTGGAGTCCCCGGGCCTGTCCGGGCCCTGATGACCTCTTCCCACCCCAGCTCACGCTGGGCCGTGACTGTAGCCGCCGTGTCGTCATCTTTGTGGCAGGATGGGCTTCAGCCCACACTCGGGGCCCTCCCACAGAGGGAGGAAGCGAGCTCGGGGTGAGAAAAGGGCCAGTGTGGACCGGCAGCTCGTTACCATGGCGACCCCAGGATCCCGGCCGCCCGTCCACAGGGCGAGTCCGTCTTCCAGGAGGTGAGGTGTCTACTGGAGGCGTTGTTCGGTTTGCAGCCGGAGGGCAGGGTCATCGCTTTCCAAAGCAGGAGTGAAATAAACCCATCGCTTATTTCAGGACGTAAACTGACCAGAGTGTAAAGAATTCTGGGAAGGCCTGTGTGTGGAGCCGATGCCCCAGCTGATAAATAGATGCGTGACTTACATCAACCCCAGCCCCTCCTACGGCCCAGTCACCGTGAGCTTTCACCCTGAAACACGCACTCCAGCCGCAAAAGGCAATTGAAAGAGTGATTCCGGGGGATTCCAGTTCTAGAAACTGCGAAGGGGTTTGTACTGGACTTCCCGCCAACAACGGTGATAAACTGGATAAAACGTAAGACACTGTGTGAAGACACTGGAGGGTGCTGGAGAAGCAGAGGCCGGAGGGAACTTGGCCTTGAAAGAAGGGAACTGCCCTGGAGGAGAGCCGCGCGAGCGCGTGGCTGTGACATTCCTCGGAGACGCTCCCCAGTCTGGTCAGGGCCAGGCGGCCGGCACGTTCAGCTCTGAGAAGTCAGGGCGGAGCTGGCCGCTGGGAGGCTAGAAAATGCGGGGTGGCATCTCAGTTTACTGAGAATTTATGTCACGTGTTCCGTGTGTTCCTGAATGAATGTGGGGGGGGGGTCCCACTGCTCGCTGCTGACAAAATCAACACTCGCACATGTTAGAGAGTATCTGCTTTTCATCAAAATGCTGGCAGTTGGGGGAGATGGTAGATGCAGGGTCCCCCCCAAACCATCTCTGCAGATTCTGCTTGGCCGTGGAGGTTTGAAAGGGAGGATTAGTCTCAGCTGATCACTGAGACGGGGTCCGAGTCACCGCCACCCCCACACGCATGCGCGCACACACGCTCACCCCACAACTTGTCACTCCTCGAGATCTTCCTCTCGATGTTGTTCGCACAGTTGGTCACAGAGTTGGTTCAAGAGGTGACTGAGGGGGACGCTGGGGAAGAGATCTGGCCATCTGTTGATACCTTATTCTTCATTTCCACTTTGTTTTTTTTTTTTTTACTTTTTTAGGGCTGTACTCGCGGCACATAGAAGTTCCTAGAAGGTCGAATCGGAGCTGTAGCCACCGGCCTACACCACAGCCACAGCAACGCCAGATCCGAGCCGCACCTGGGACCTACACCACAGCTCGCGGCAACGCTGGATCCTTAGCCCACTGAGCAAGGCCAGGGATCGAACCTGCATCCTCATGGGTACTAGTCAGATTTGTTTCCACTGAGCCACAACGGGAGCTCTCCATTTTGACTTCTCTGATCTTCCAAAAGAGCCGACAAGTTAGGTGAGGTAACCTGTGATTGAAAGATCTGAATGTCGTGCTCGGGCCAGAGATGAGTAGAGCCTGGGGACGCCTGGTTTAAAAGTCAGTGACAGGAGTTCCTGATGTGGCTGCGCGGAAACGAATCTGACTAGCATCCATGAGGACGCAGGTTCGATCCCTGGCCTCGCACAGTGGGTTAAGAATCCAGAACTGCCGTGAGCTGTGGTGTAGGTCGCAGATGCAGCTTGGATCTGACGTTGCTGTGGCTGTGGTGTAGGCCGGCGGCTACAGCTCTGATTTGACTCTTAGCCTGGGAACCTCCATATGCTGTGGGTGCGGCCCTAAAAAGACCAAAAAAAAAAAAAAACTTAGTTACAATATCGCTTTGCTAAAGTGACTAGAAAAGGGGCTTCCTGCTGAGGGTGGCGTCCCGCAAAGAGCTGCGTGCCACGGCCCGCTTGGCAGAGCGTCTTTCCTTTTCTGTGGGGTTGGGTGAAGGTCTAGCTTCTGTAACTCCTTCCTGCCGACCCAGGGCGCCGTCTTCTCTGCGTGGAAGCTGTTGACGTGGGTCTGTACGCCTCTTGCTGACGGTCGCAGTTGCCGGCTTCCATATGACAGCACAGCGAGTGACAGCGTGCTCCGCTGCCCACAAAGCAGTGGACTGTCATGAGCACGGACGTTAACCCCATCCTCCCGAGGCCAGCTCTCGGTGCTGTGCTGGCCATAGATTCAGTTAGTGCTCGAGATGGAGCGGCTCATCTCACGGTCACAGCCTGGTCCTCAGGCAGGAAGCTTTTCCCCGCTGGCGGCAGTTAGAATGTCTATAAAACAGCTCAGGAAGGGGCAGCCGGCACTGAGTCTGTGACTCCATTGCTTTCGTCCCAAACTGCTTGTTTTTCCCCTGGAGACGGGGTCCTGCAGGTGTCTGCTCTGTTCCACGCGGAAAAGCAGGAGAAGGGAGGAGGCAGAGAAGCGAAGAGTAAATCTTCGCCTGACTGGAGGCTAGCCTCAGAACATTCCACCGTTAAGTGGTGGACTTGAAAGCTGAAGCACGTTAACTGAGACAGGACCCGAGGTTCTTAAACAAGCCTCCAGCAGCCTGTGCTGTGTAGATAAATTGTTGCAGTTTCATCAAGGGTATTAATGAAATGGAAACTCATGGCACTGAGTGGGGTCAGGGGCTGTGTCAACTTGAGGACGTTAATCTCTGATCTGGGGGCGCACTGGGTTTCCTCCTGTATCAAGTCTTCCTGGGTCCCCAACCGTACTGCTCCCTGCCCCTACAGCCGCCTCCTGACCTGGGTGCCCAGGCAGGTGGTGTGGTTGGCTTTGGGCGAGGGGGGGTGGGGGCAGACCCAGCCCGGAGGCCTGTGGGGAAGCGGGCTTGGGGCGGCTTAGGCAGGGAATTCTGCCATCTCAGGATCTGGAGGTCGGCGGTACAGGTTTTCAATAGCCGTGTTCCTTGGTCCTAGGAACTCCTCACCGAGGCGGGCACGCTGCCGAGGGTCTTCCAGCGAGTGGCCCTCAGGTTGGGGTTGCTGTGAGGATGGAATCAGATCCTCCAAGTTGAGGACTTAACACAGTGCCTGGCGCATAGTAGGTGCTCAGTAAAAAGTAGCCACTTTGATTTGCTGTGTTTCTAATCTCTCTCTCTCTCTTTTTTCTTTTTATGGCAGTAGCTGCTGCATACGGAAGCTCCCAGGCTAGGGACTGAATCAGAGCTACAGTAGCTACAGGTCTACTCCATGGCCAGAGCAATGCACCAGATCTGAGCCATTTCTGTGACCTACACCACAGGTCATGGCAATGCTGGATCCTTAACCCACTGAGCAAGGCCAGGGATCAAAGCCACATCCTCATGGGTACTGGTTGGGTTCGTTATCACCGAGCCACAACAGAAACTCCAATGTCTTTCTAGTCTCAGTAGACTTGGAGAGGGAGTTCCCATTATGACTCGGTGGTTACAAACCTGACTAGCATCCAAGAAGATGCGGGTTCGATCCCTGGCCTTGCTCAGTGGGTTAAGGATCTGGCATTGCCGTGAGCTGTGGTGTAGGTGGCAGATGCAGCTCGGATCCTGCGTTGCTATGGCTGTGGTCTAGGCCAGCAGCTGCAGCTCCAAAAAAAAGCAAAAAGGAAAGAAAGTATTGGACAGGGCCTCTGCACCCCGACCCCTGGTCACCCACCCAGTCCCGCACTGGCCGGCAGTGGCCCCTAGCGCCCCCTAGCGAGCAGTTCTGGGCGCTCACGTGGTTGCACACACAGAGCTCAAAAAGTCCGCCTTCTTCTTGGCCATGAGTTTCTCACCGGTCTGTCCACCTCTGTGTCCGTATTTCCTCCCCACCCTTCCAGCTTCCCTCCAACCAAGAGGTGTCTCTTCTGCCTGGACCCTCTGCCCTTTTTGGACTTTGTCCGAACCCGAGCGGCCACCTCTCTGGGTGCACTCACCTGTCCTGTCCTGTGGCCCCGGGCAGCTTGGGGCAGGACTTTGCTTCAATTGCTTTGCTCCGCTCTGCACCGCCCGGCCTGGCGCGCAGCCATGCACCGAACCGATTTGTTGAGCTGAGGAATTTAACTCAGTGTTCAGAAATCCCTGCTGGAATTTTCCACTGAGATAAGCGAGGGTGAAAGTTTTGAGGTGAGCCTGGAGGTCATTCCTGCTTATCTCAAAGGCCTTTGGAGATAAGAACATTCTAGAAGATCGGCACCCCAGCCCTCCATCCCGCTGTGAGACCCATCCTTAACCACAGCTCTGCAGGGAGCAGGGTCACCGGGTGCAGCCACCAGAAAGAGGTGTTAACAATCTGAGCCACGGGGGGTCTCTTTGCCAGGAGCTGGGGGTCTCTTCGCCAGGAGCGGGGGGTCTGGGCGGGCAGCTGGCAGTGTTTGCTGCAAAGCCCTGATAACTGCCTCAAAAGTCTCAGACGTGTGTGTGCAGCCGTGGGTCGGATGTCCATCCGGTGACCCCAGGAAGAAAAATGGGTGGGAAGTTACTAAAGGCTGATATCTGAGCCGACGGAGGACTTTGAATCCTAGAGGCTAGACTGCCCCGTGGCTGTTTGAGCAGGGACTGGGGAATCAGTTGGCAGGGCTGTCGCCAAGTTCTTCAGCCACCAGCTGCTCAGGCCGGGGGCCCTTCGGCTCCCAGATTCTGAATTTTGCATTTCTTTTGGAAGGGGGCTTTGCGCCTGTGGGTGTGTGTGTCTGTGTCCAGGGCCCGGTTAGCTGGCGTGGTGGAAATTCTCCCTGTTCATACCAGGACAGGAAAGTGGAGAAAATGCTAAGCGAGAAATTTAAAAGTTGGTACAGCCATATAAAATCATATTAATTACGGTCGCGCAAGTAAATTGCTTTTGCACCGTCTTTGGCTAATTCCCACCCCGAGCAGCAGTGGTCCTCCCGCATCTGCGCGGGGTGAGAGGTCAGAAGCCCACCCCCCGCCCCGGGGGGGGTTATTCGAGGCTGAGCCTAACTAAGCCCACACATCCACCTGCGAAGGCATCCTCCGCTTTAAGCCTCAGCGCTCCGGGCTTTGCGCTCCATGCACCGAGGTCGAATCGCAGAGGCTGGAGGGGAAAGGAAGTCTAGGGCCGTCTGGTCCAGCCCTCCCCTTAGAGGTGAGGAAACAGGTGCTGGAGAGGGAGAACTGCCGGGGTCCCCCTGCGGAGGAACCCACAGCTTGCAGGGGAAAGCCCCACCCAATGCTGGGCTGTGCCAGGTGACCCTAAGGCCACAGAAGCCAGCAGCCCCCAGGCCCTCCTGAGTACCTGTCCTGGCTTCTCATGGTGGCCCAGGCCTTTGGAGGTGAGAGGGGACCGGGCCCTGGGGGGCTGGTCCCAGTCCAGGCCCTGGGGGTGTTTCCCTGCCACCACTGGTCCCAGCCTCACTCTGCGCCTGTCTGGGTGCTTTGGCTCAGTGCTGAGGCGGGAGGGGTTCTAGATGGCTCCAGGGTCCTGCGCCAGGCGCCCACACCCTGTATGAGCCCCTCCTCTGAGTGTTCCCAAGCCGAGGGTACAGTGAATGTGCCCCTCTGACGTGATGTTCTATGATAATGGCAAAGGTTAGGGGATTTTTGCAGGTGTAACTGAGGTCCCTCGTCAGTTGGCTTTCAGTGAACAGAATGGGGGATCGGGCTGGGTGGGCCTGACCTAATCGGGCGAGGCCTGGGACAGTGGCTCTGGACGTCAGCTAGGCTCTCCCGAAGGCCTCAGGGAAGCCAACTGTCACTTGTGAGAAGCCCGGGGGCTCATCACCTCTTTAGGGGGCCTCTAAGAGGTGAGAGTGGCCCCAGTGGACAGTGAGCAGCCAAACAGGACCTCAGTCTTATGACAGCAGAGTTCTGGATTCTGCCAGGAATGACATGGGCTTGGAGTGGACCTCAAAAAAAAAAAGAAAGAAAATCTTTGGACAGGACCTGACTTTCAAACCTGTTGTCTGGCTGCACGTGCAAAACTCCCATTTTGAGTATCAGAAGCCAGTTATTAACGATTCTGTCTCTTGCATTACTGCCATAAAACCCGTGTTTACAGCTCCCGCCCGCTCTGTGCCCCTTTCAGCCTGCGGGAAGGAGGATGCCTCACAAGAAGGGGGCGGGAACCCAGCCCCGTCGGAGAAAACCAGCCTCGCCTATTTCAGAACCGGACCCTCTGCCCCCTGGGTTCTGGGCCGGCGGTGCATCAGCCCCAGGCCTCTGGGGTCTGGTCTGTGGGGGGGGGGGCGGCTCGTCACTCAAAAGCGGAGGGAGGGCCTGAGTCTCCAAAGTGACAAGGCCCCCGGCAAGGCTGCAGGTGGCCTCCAGGGAGGTGGCTGCGTGACCATGTGGAGGAAGAACCCTGCCCCGGAGGGTGGTGGGTGCAGCAGAGAGAAGCTGCTCCTGGAGGGGCTGGTGGGACGGGTCCCAGCAGGGACCTAGCACAGACGTCCCCCTCCAACCGAAGACCCAGGACCCCCAGGGAGCGGGGAAACCCAGGCCACGACGGGCCGTGTCTCCCGGGAATGAAGGTCAGCTGTGAGCGAAAGGAAAGCCAACTTTCTGCACCGTCTCTGCAGACAGATTTGGGGCTGACACATTTCTGCCTTTCTCAGCACACAGCCTCCCCCCCACCTCAACGCTCAGAGACTCTGAAAAACCTTAGCTAGTTTTTTTGGTCTTTTTATAGCTGCGCCTGCAGCACATGGAAGTTTCCAGGCTAGGGGTGGAATCAGAGAAGCAGCCTCCGGCCTACACCACAGCCACGGCAACGCCAGATCCTTAACCCACTGCGCAGGGCCAGGGATGGAACTCTCGTCCTCATGGTTCCTAGCTGGGCTCATTAGCGCTGATCCCCAACGGGAACTCCTGAAAAAAGCTTATCTTAAAGAGGCTCTTTGGTCATTGCCAAGGCAGGAAATCCCACGACCAGAGCCGGGTGAAGAATCTGGGAGGCCCAAGGGGTCCTTCCTCTGTCTGTGCCCAGCCCCCACCCCCGCGGAGGGGTGGTCGGGTGGCAGTGTGACAGAGCTGGAGATGGCCTTAGATAAGTACAGCTCCCTAGTGGCATCCAGCCAGGAGGCGTCTCTGAGCCCAGGCCCTGCCCCGCCCGGCTGCCTCCGGTTCCAGGGGCACTGTGCCCCCCGCCCCAGCTTTTTGTGGGAGGAATGAATTCATTGGATCAAAAACTTCCTTCTCGTTTGGGCTCTACCAGTTTCAAGTGCAGCAAAGGTCCCACAGCTGGAGGAGGGAGGGACCTCTTCAGCATTGAAATGAGACCCCTAAGGAAACCGAGAAACTCAGCCTGGCTGGGCGACCTGGCCGGAGTGTGACTTCCGGCAGGTGCCAGGTGCTCCCGCAGCGCCGCTTTAAGGTCCAGCCTCCTGCCGGCCCCAGGTGACCACATGACCATGGGGGACTTTGCCCTGAGAGCCTCTCGCGAAGGGAGGAGGCCTGGGCCCCGCCTCGGCCCCAGGCAGCCGCCTCTTACCTGTTTCCACCGGGGACGGGGACGAGCCTCCGCCTGGCCCACAGCCACAGCCACGCCCGGCCCCACCTGTGCGGGGAACAAACCTTTCATCTGGCCAGAAGTGGGGAGAAAGGGGACACAGGAAGGGGCCCTGCAGGACCCGGTGATGACAGGCTGTCAGGCTCGCTGGAAGTGACCAGGCCTGTGGAACGAGTGAGTCATCGTTTAAACTTCTGTGTACTGGGCAGAGTCTGTGTGTGTGTGTGCGTGTGTGTCTGTGTGTCTGTGTGTCTGTGTCTGTGTGTAAATGTCTGTGTGTCCGTGTGTGTTTGTGTGCATGTGTGTGGGTGTATCTGTGTGGGCGATATGTGTCTGCGTGTTGTATCTGTGTGTGTATCTGTGTGTCTGTGTGTGTTTGTGTGCGTGTGTGGCTGTATGTGTGTGGGTGATGTGTGTCTGTGTATTGTGTCTGCATGTTGTATCTGTGTGTCTGTGTGTGTTTGTGTGCATGTGTGTGGCTGCATCTGTGTGGGTGTGTTTGTGTGTGTGTCTGTGTGTCTGTGCGTGAGCCTCCGTGCACATAGTCAGAAGGGCAAAGTGAGAGGCAAGGAGCGTGTTCTCCTGAGCGCCCGAGGGGCCCTGCTTGTCCCCTGGGCTTGCTAGGTCAGGGTCCGGGAAGGAGATGGCTCTTTAACGGGTGGCCTCTGGGGAAATTCCAGGTCAACCCCAGTAATGAATGGAGCCCTTACAGGATCCATTTCAAATGGATCTCGATGCTCAAGGGCTACAGGCTGGCTGGGAGCAAACAGCTCCCGGGGAGCCCTGGTGTTTCTTCCGCGAGTGGGCAGGCAGGGCGCACGGAGGCCGCGCTCACGCAGGCTCTGCAGACCAGACCCTTCCCTGGAAACCCCCCCAGCCAGGAAGACTGCTCTGGATTCGCCACCCTGCCGAGGGAGGTGAGCTTAGAAGATATGAAAAGCCCCAACCAAAATGCTCGAGGGCGTCCCTCTTGGTCCTCATGGGGCATGTGGCGTTTCCGAGAACTCTCTCGTCCCCGCATTTAGACAGGCTCCAATAAGCCCGTCTTGATGAAATGCCAGAGGCCGAGCCAGGAGTCTCGTTTTTGATTTTCTCTGTGAACGGGGGGCTCCGACCTCTGATTATCGGACGCTTACAGCATGCCATCACACAAAAAATTACACGTGAAAATGCTTCCTGCAGTCTTACTTATTACAGAGGGAAAAAAGTTAAGGCAAGCGAAAAGTCCGGGAACAGAGGGATAGGTAGCAGAGCAAACTGGAATCGTAGGAACGTTACGTGCTCTTTGAATTCACAGAGGCTGGCTGCACCTATAACATAGAGAGAAGTGCGGGAATCTTGGTATATCTTGAGGTGTGGGGGTTTTCATTTGTTTGCTTTTGCTTTTGTTTTTTCTTTGGACCACAACATGTGCCGGCTTGACGTGGGATCTCAGTTCCCAGACTAGGGACCGAACCCGGGCCAGAGTGGTGAAAGCACAGAGTCCTAACCACTCGTCCACCAGGGAACTCCTTAAGTTTTTGTAAAAATGTAGCTACAGGGAATTCCCTTCGTGGCTCAGCGGTAAACGAACCCAACTAGGATCCATGAGGATGCGAGTTTGATCCTTGGCCTTGCTCAGTGGGTTAAAGGATCTAGCGTTGCCGTGAACTGTGGTGTAGGTCACAGACGCGGCTTGGATCTGGCATTGCTGTGGCTGTGGTGTAGGCCGGCAGCTGTAGCTCCAATTTAACCCCTAGCTTGGGAACATCCACATGCCGCGGGTATGGCCCTGAAAAGCAAAAAAAAAAAAAAAAAAAGTAGGATACAAAATTTTATGTTAAAACTATTGTTTGTTTGGTTTTAAGATTTTTTAGAGAAAAACTAGAAGAAAGTAGGCAACGTCTCTTGTGTTAAGGGTGTTGGGTTATGGGTAACTTCATTTTTTTTTCATATTGACAATTCACAGGTTATATTTTCGATAAAGAGGTGTGTCACCTATAAGGTACCACAGTAACGGCTCATTCATTCATATTCTACCTATTTTGGCTAATTCTGAAATGTTTCGGGCTCAAGATCTTCTTGACCTAAGAGTTTTATCTGTGCATGTAAATGCCCAGGAAAACCTGAAGGGTTGCCTCTAAATACTGACAAGGCATCGCTGTGGCTACGTTAGAACTTCATATGTAAAATTACAGCACAAATTGGTGGAATATCAGCTTCTAAGCAGACACCGTTAAGCCCTTTAGCCAGAGACAAGGCGTTAGCCGCTGTGGCGCAGAAAACTCAGGAATTCCATTCTTTTTTTTTTTTAATGATTTTAATTTTTTCCATTATAGCTGGTTTACAGTGTTCTGTCAGTTTTCTACTGTACAGCAAAGTGACCCAGTCACACTCAAATACACACATTCTTTTTCTCCCGTTGTCCTCCATCGTGCTCCATCACAAGTGACTAGAAATAGCTCCCTGTGCTGTACAGCAGGACCTCATCGCTTATCCACTCCAAATGCAATAGTTTGCATCTATTAACCCCAGAATCCCGGTCCCTCCCCCTCTCCCCTAACAACCATAAGTCTGTGCTCCAAGTCCATGAGTTTTTTTTTTCTGTGGAAAGTTTCATTTGTGCCGTATATTAGATTCCAGATATAAGTGATATCATCTGGTATCTGTCTTTCTCCTTCTGACTGACTTCACTTAGTATGAGAGTCTCTAGTTCCATCCATGTTGCTGCAAGTGGCATTATTTTATTCTTTTTTATGGCTGAGTAGTATTCCATTGTGTATATATACCACACCTTTTTAATCCATTCATCTATCAGTGGACATTTAGGTTGTTTCCATGCCTTGGCTATTGTGAATAGTGCTGCCATGAACATACGGGTGCATGTGTCTTTTTCAAAGAAAGTTTTGTCCGGATATATGCCCAGGAGTGGGATTGCTGGATCATATGTAGTTCTATATATGGTTTTCTAAGGTGCCTCCGTACTGTTTTCCGTAGTGGCTGTACCAATTTACGTTCCCACCAACAGCGTTGGAGAGTTCCCTTTTCTCCACACCCTCTCAGCATTTGTTATTTGTTGACGTGTTAATAATGGCCATTCTGTCGGGACGAGGTGGTACCCCATTGCAGTTTCGATTTGCATTCTTAAAAGTGTTCCTTGTTTCCAGCTTTACTGAGATGTAATTGACTATGACATGGAATAAGCAAAAGGTCTGTTACATGGTCATCGGGTGGGTACATTTCTATCTTGGAAAACGATAACCACCTTAGCTGAGCCAACACCTCCTCCTGTCACATTTCTTTTTGTGGGGAGAGCATTTAAGATCTACTCTCTTAGCGGGAGTTCCTGTCGTGGTGCAGCAGAAACGAATCCGACTAGGAACCATGAGGTTGCGGGTTCGACCCCTGCCCTCGCTCAGTGGGTTAAGGATCTGGCGTTGCCATGAGCTGTAGTGTAAGTCACAGATGCGGCTGGATCCAGCATTGCTGTGGCTGTGGTGTAGGCCGGCAGCTACAGCTCCGATTGGACCCCTATCCTGGGAACCTCCATATGCCCTGGGTACGGCCCTGAAAAGCAAAACAAACAAACTCTGAGTTAAGGTAGAGGTCGGAACTGCGGCGGCTTCAATCAGCGAGCAGAACAGGGAGCTGCCGGCTCCACGAAGGCAGGGACTTCTGTCTCCTTCCGCGACTGCTGTGTCTGGGGGCTGGACACACGATGGGGGGAGGGTGGCAGCTGTGTGACCAGACTGCAGGCGACGGGAGAGGGATTTACGTCAACTCGAATAGCGAGAGCAGATGTAGCAGCGTCGCCGTGAGGCAAATTCCCCAGATCACTGGACCGTGGGGTCGCGACAACCAGCTCGGCTCTGCCTGAACTTGGAGCGGCCTCTTTGTGTCTCCAGGGGCCGCCTTCCGTGTCCTGCCCGCCGATCTGCCACTGGCCCTGCGGAGCGGATCACAGGCTGTAATCTCATTCCCGGAGGGCCAGCGACCTCAGGGGCGCCGCGTTGTTTCCCGGTGTTTATTCGATGTTACCTTTGAGTTTGATTTCTACCAGTGGGTCAGAAATCTGCGGAAGGACTGCTCTGAGTTCTTGCACGGGTGGGGGTTCTGGAGAGGGGGCTGTCCCCTGCAGCCTCTGTGGGAGGCGGGAATGGCAGCGGGCCCTGGCAGGACGTCATACGTGGGCAACATGAAGCATCATCATTCTTTTTTTTTTTAATTTTCTGGCCGTACCCTTGGCCTATGGAGTTCCTGGGCCAGGGGTATCAAATCCGAGCCACAGATGCAACCTAACGCCACAGCCGTGGCAATGCTGAGCCCTTTAACCCACTGCGCCGGGCCAGGCATTGAACCCACGCCACTGCAGCGACCCAAGCCGCTGCAGTCAGCTTCTTAACCCACTGTGCCATGGCGGAAACTACCCGTTAAACATCATTCTTGATGGTGAAACAGGAGGGTACCCCGTTGAAGATGGGGTTCCAGACACGCTTTGTCCCCTGTCCCCAGGGGGTGGATGGGCCGGTCAGCCCTTCTTGGCCAGACCCCAAAACTCTAGTCACTTTCTGTCTAGAACAGTCCTGTTGGTATTGAGGACTCAGTCCTGTTCGTTTTGAGACTTTGATCCCAAACTTGATTCTTTTTATGTCCCGCAGGGAGAGCAGGCCAGTCTGTGGCCATGGCTGCTTGTTGTGGACAGTGAGGCGGGTCCGGATATTTTTAAGGGGCAGTTTTGCTCTCTAGAAGCAATCCAGAAAACAGATGGGGACGAGGGGTTCGCTTGTGGCACATCGGGTCAAGGATCCGTTATTGTCAGTTCAGGGGTGGGTCGCCGCCCTTTTGGTCCAGAAACTTCTGCATGTCACGTGTGCAGCCGAAAAAAAAGAGGAAGAAGACAAAGTGACAAGGGTCTTCAAGGGCTGCTAACATCACAGAGGCCACCGGATATCATTTGCCTTCTGAGGAATCTCATACCACCCTCATGAAGCATTCTCGCCAAAATAGAGTTTGTCTCAGATCAGATTTCTGTTCTGAGCTACCAAGCTACAGAAAATAAGGGTTTGCAGGAATGCATTCAGTGACCGGGGAGGGAGGCAAAACCGACTAGATCCAGACGAAATTACAAGGACGGTTTGACTTCTTCAACAAAGGAATAATGAAGAAAAAAATCCATGTGCTTATGCTGAGATTTGCAGGAGAAAAAAGGGGGGGGCATCTGAGATTTCCTTCAAACGAATCTGTTGTGAGAGAGTGGGGGGCCTGGGGATATGGGTGAAATAAGATTGGCCACAACTGATTATCGAGGAGGCGGGCGGTGGAGGCCTGGGTTTGCCAGAATGACCGCCATCCTCTTTTGTGGTCTGGGCCCGAAATTTTCTATGATGAAAACATGTGCAGGGGCTTTGCTTTGATCACAGAGCTGTTTCTCTCCGGGGCACATCCCTGCGGGTTCTGAGACTTTCCACACAGCGGGAAGGACTAGAATGTTTTGAGATCTTTGTGGCTCCAACCTTTTTTCCGTGGACAGATTTTCCTGAAACGCCAGCTTTAATCCATGAACCGCAACTGAGAGGGCGCTGTACCTCTCAGGTGTTTAAGATCCTTTTTGGAAACAGTCATGGTTTTTTCAGAAGTGAGAAGTGATGGGAACAGTGAGTCAGGATGAGGCAAGCCCCTGACTGTTTCTGGATGGGGCGTGGAGCTGCTCTTTACGCGGTGGCTTCTGCCGGCCACCATGGACACGCTTTCCAAGCTAGCCCCTCACTGCAGCACCTCACGGCAGACCTTTATCATAACTGCTGTCCACACTGCTTTCCGGATGGGGAGATGGGGAGATGGGGTGGACCAGGGGTGGCCAGCCAGGTGCCTCTGACTTTGAGCGCCGTTGTGGTCAGGGCTGTCTGCATTCAGCCGGGGCAGCGGTGTGCCGGGGTGAACTTGCTCAGATGACCTGGCATCAGACACAACCTTGTCCCCACACCGTCTCTTTGCAGGGCATGGCGCAGGCAGGTGGGCCCCCCCGCCCCGGGGCCGCCCCGGGCCAGCCCTGCGTCTTCAAGCTGGTTCTCCTGGGCAGTGGCTCTGTGGGCAAGTCCAGCTTGGCTCTCCGGTACGTGAAGAATGACTTCAAGAGCATCCTGCCGACCGTGGGATGTAAGTGACGGGACAGCAGCCTTCGTCAGTCTCCTAGTGGAGAAGCCCGGGCCGCGGACCCTGGGAGTTTCCCACGCGGCCTGGCAGCCGGGCGGGCGGGGAGGGCAGGGCGTCCGCCTGGGCCAGGCGCACACAGCGGGTGCGGACCTCGGCCAGGTCTCAGCTCAGCGGGAGTCTGCGGGGACAGCCTCGGACCTAGAGGGCTGGCTGCCCCTGGAGGGGGGAGCCCAGAAGTGGCGCCCCCGCCCCCGGGCTCGGCCACTCAGTCCCCTAACAAGCCAGCCTCTCACCCTGGCTGGTTACCCTCCTGTTAAAACCTCCCGTGTCTGCGGGGACGGGGCTTAGCTGCCTGGTCTGGATGTGGGGAGGGGAGCCGTAAGAAGGGGCGGCCAGGAGGGGGACCCCTCGCCCCGCGCTTCTTAAGGAGGCTAACAAGCCGTGGCTTTCAAAGGCCAAGGTCTTGGGCGCATCTGTGGTGAGAACCCCTCTGCCCGCCGGAAACGGGAAACTGGGGAAACCCAACACCCAACACGCGCTTTGTGCCGGTTCTCTTGGGGGGGGGCGGCCTGGTGGAGGCACCTCACTGGGAAGGAAAGCTTAGGTTTCAAATTCGGGCTCTGCTGGGATTAAGCCGTTTCGCATTCACTCATTCATTCCCTCATTCACTCACTCACTCACTCACTCATTCTCTCACTCACTCATTCATTCACTTATTCTCTCATTAACTCATCATTCCCTCATTCTCTCACTCACTCGTTCATTCCCTCATTCACTCATTCATTCATTCACTCCTTCAGTCCATCAACCACTCATTCATTCATTCACTCACTCATTCCTTCCCTCATTCATTCATTCACGACCCCGGGACATGGAGAGTGGTGTGCCTGGGTGTGAGCATAGGGGATCCAGATTTGGGGGTCAGGTAAGGTTTTATGGGAACACGGCCTCACTCCCGTGTATGTCCTCTGTGGCTGCTTTTACTCTGGAAGGGCAGATGAGTGGTGGCCTCTGATTCTCTCAAAGCTGCCCCATCCCCCTCCCCCGCCCCACAGAGGAAAGTTTGGCACTGCAGCCCTCAAGGGCTCAAACAGCTACTACAGGTCCCTCTCCCCAAAGCTTAGGCCCGCTGCCCTGCTCTGAGTCTGTGAGAGCCGGCCCGGAACCTAGGAAGCACCGGGCAGCCGGGGCATGGGGTCCAGCAGGTGTGCAGAGGACGAGGAAGGCGGCCTGGGGGCTCACCGTAAGCCGTGACCTCAGCTCAGTGAGCCCAGCGACCTACCTTGGGGGACGGAAGGCCCCATCGGCACAGAGCCACACTGAGCCTGGGGCTGGTGCTGGCCCTCCGTATTTGCAAAGAGAGAAAAGGAGGTTTGGACAAGTTCCATCACTTTCCCAAGCAAGAAGCCAGCAGGCCTGTCCCCGCCCCCGCACTGGACTGCCTCCTTCAGTCGCAACAAGCTGTCACCCTCCCCGGGCTGTTCAAGTCACCCTGCCCTCCTTCAGGGGTTCTCTGAGGGTCAGGAGGCTGCATGGAGCGGGGCCGGGGGGTCTCTGTTTGGGGGGCAGGCCTGGGTGTGCCCTGGTCCTCGGCCTGCCCTGGCCACCCTCCCCCCGGCGCTGTCCCTCCCCCAGGCCCAGCTTGTCTCCCCGGACTCCACCTCTGCCGGGGGCTGGGGCCTCACCCCGACGTGGGCTTCCCCGGGCTGCCGCTGCGAGGGCGTGGGGCAGAGGGCAGCCAGTGTAGACTGGTGTTATGGCCACAGCCCTCGGGCTGAGCTTAGCCGTCCTTCATTCAATTAGCCCCCAGCCTCCTTACTGAGCACCTACTATGTGCCACTGCACTGGGTGTAGGGGACGTGGAGGGGAGTGAGCCCTCCCTTGTTTCAGGAGCTAAGTCCCCCGTGGGCGTGGCGCTCTCCCCCACTCACATCGCCGTGTCACACTCCTCGCAGACCTCGTGACATTATTACAACCTTTCCTGGTGGATGTTATTAGATTTATTGCATTAAGAATAAATAAGTAATACTACTTATTATATGATGATATTCATCCATATATATTCTAGATGATTTTAATTATTATGTTATTATAATTATTATATTATTAGAAAAGTGGACATCCTAACTTCCATTTATTCGCTTATTTGCTTATTTATTTATTTTTTGCTAGCTGACTATTTTAATTAACTTTGTTTCTGACAACAGTTAAGAGGTCTCAGAGTTCCCGTTGTGACTCAGTGGGTTAAGAATCCAACTTGTATCCATGAGGATTCAGGTTTGATTCCTGGCCTCACTCAGGGGGTTAAGGATCTGGCACCGCCATGAGCTGTGGTGTAGGTTACAGATGTGGCTCATATCCTGAGTTGCTGTGGCTGTGGTGTAGGCCAGCACCTGTAGCTCCAATTCGACCCCTAGCCCGGGAACTTCCATATGCCTCAGGTTCGACCCTAAAAAATTTCAATAAAGAAAAAAAAAAAGGCTTCTAACAGTGGCCTTCTTAGGTTATCAGATAATTCCCCCAAACGAATTCATTTCCATGAAATTCATGGCAATAAATTTTAATCTTCTAAACTCCAAACATGGGGGAGTTCCCGTTGTGACGACTGCGGGTGCACCCAGAGCGGCGCCAGAGCAGCAGTGAGGGCCGCCTCCGGAGCTCGGGTGCTGGGGCGAGGTCAGACCCCCTCCCACCACCCCCAACTCCTGGCCACCCCGGGGAGAGGGGCAGGGCGGGGGCCAGGGGAGGTGGGCAGCTCTAAAAAGAGTCGCTGTGGCTGGGGGCCGGGACCACCAAGAGCTTCGGAAGACCCCGCTGAGATCGCCCACCCCCGCGCCCGGACCTCCCACGCGGACACAGCAGGGCAAACTCTGGCCCATTTCCCCGCCTGGCACCGCCTTAGTGACATCTTTGGAGGGATGGCGCCATCTAGTGTTCACATGCATAGTTGCTCGCGGAAGCTGAGGGGGAGGCAGGAAAGCGTGTTGATTTCACCAGCTTTCCTTTCTTGCCAAAGGCGGATTTACCGGAGCCCAGGGGTCCCTGAGAAGTCTCGCCACCTGTCTCTTGTGTTCCTTCAAACAGAAGGCAGCTCAGAACTTTTACCAAAACGATGAAGCTGCAGACAGGGCTTCAGGGAGCAGGATCAGCTGTTGGTTTTAATTAAAAGGGAGAAAAAGCAAAATGTTTCCTTGTGTTAACGCTCCGTTGAGACGCCTCTCAATTTGGGGCAACAAAATGCACCTGCATTCAGCCCCCAGTGAATTCTCTTGTCATTCCTTGCTCACCGGGGGGTCATTTCAGTTCACCGAGTGGGAGGCGCTTCCAGAGGTTGGGGAGGGGGCGTCCCCAGGGTCCCCACTGCTGGGGCTCCTGTGCTGAGGTCTGCGGTGAGGCCAGAGGAAGCAGCCTTCCCGGCTCTGTGCTGGAGTGGGGGCCACCACATAAAACCGAGGGTCAGGTGGCTCCAGGGCCTTTTCCTTTTTTTTTTCTTTTGCTTTTTACAGCCACACCTGAAGCATATGGAAGTTCCCGGGCTAGGGGTTGAATCAGAGCTACAGCTGCCGGCCACAGCCACAGCCACAGCAACGCCAGATCCAAGCTGCTTCTGTGACCTACACCACAGCTCACGGCAATGCTGGATCCTTAACCCACTGAGCGAGGCCAGGGATCGAACCCACATCTGCTAGTCATGGTCTTAACTCACTGAGCCACAACAGGAACTCCCTCAGTTTATCCCCCCCCCCTTTTTTTTTGGCTGCCCCTGTGACATGTGGAAGTTCCTGGACCAGGGTTCGAATTTGTACCACAGCAGTGACCCCAGCCCCTGTAGTGATAACTCTGGATCCTTAACCCACTGAACCA
>PVHT021183553.1:1181268-1226875 GCA_004024745.2 Catagonus wagneri
CCCCACCCCCGCTCCCCGTCAGCTTCTTGTCAGTATTATCTCAGGCAAAATCTACAAGTCTGTTTGAATTTCTTAGAAGGTTTTGTTGGTTGTGGCGTTTTTCTTTTTCTTTTCTTTTTTTTTTTTAATTACTGTGGTGTGTGGAAGTTCCCAGGCAGGCTAGGGGTTGAATCGGAGCTGCAGTTGCAGGCTTACACCACAGCCATGGCAACACTGAATCCCAGCCGCATCCTCAACCTACACCTCGGCTCACGGCAAGGCTGGATCCTGAACCCACTGAGCGAGGCCAGGGATCGAACCCGCAACCTCATGGACACCATGTCGGGTTCTTAACCCAATGAGCCACATAGGGGACTCCAGAATTTTATTTTCTAGTCACCTTTTGGCTTTAGCTGTGAACAGGTGGATAAGGTGGTTAATGCCTTTCTGAACAAGGAAAATAGTAAATGTGGGCATTTTCCTGGGTTGGAGCCAAGGAGGACACGGGGTTGGGGGTAGAGGTTTGCTTTGGACACTAGTCCAGGGAGGGCCTGTGTCTCTCTCCAGGCAAGGCCAGGTGCTGCGGTCTGTAAACGAGCAACAGTCACTTGTGCTGCACCATTGAGAGGCCTGAAAACCCTGTGCCCCTTGGAAACGGGTTGGGTTTTTACGCTGATTTAAACTCAACCTCCACCATCATCTTCTGAGTAGAAAAGGAAAACACCAGAAGCTAAGTTGGCTGAATGGAGGAGGTAAACCTGAATTTTATGCCCATTTGTAACCCGGCAGCGCCGACTTTTAGGAGGAAAACAAAATCAGGCTCCGAAGTGTGGTTTGATCTGCGAACAAAGGATGCAGATAAAAGGCCTCTGTCCCGAGGGCGGCGGAGGAAGGGGACATGCCGGCCGCACCCTGCCCTCTCCCCTTCCTCATGGGTTTGACGCCCACCCTGGGGAGAGGGGCCCTGTGGACTTGTGGCAAAGAGAAGGAAGCTGGGATTGCAAAGATCTGAGCAAGCGCACAAAGTTTGTGTCCCTGGTAAACCCCGTCCAAGGCCCGTGCATGAACTTGACCCTCAGGGCATCACTGGGCCTCACAGAACGTCTGTCCGCTCTGACCTGATGGGAGCCCCTTATGGGCTGGGAGCCGTCAGCCCTGCCGCTGAGCTAAGGATGGCAGCTCTGTCGGACTTGGTGTCGGGCTCTCCTCGGGCTCTCATAACAAGACACTGCACGCTGGGTGCCCCAGATGACACTGACTTTCA
The DNA here is from genome assembly GCA_004024745.2 of Catagonus wagneri. Classification (NCBI taxonomy): domain Eukaryota; kingdom Metazoa; phylum Chordata; class Mammalia; order Artiodactyla; family Tayassuidae; genus Catagonus; species Catagonus wagneri. The sequence continues at coordinate 1,182,512 of PVHT021183553.1, forward strand.
CAGTTCTGGAGGCTGGAAGGCCAAGCCTGAGGTACCAGAGAAGTGGGTCTCGTTCTGAGGCCTCTTTTCTCGGGTCATGAGTAGCTGCCATCTTGGTACCTGGCTGTGTGCCTGCGTGGCCTCTTCTTTGTGCTTGCGTGGGGCGGGGGAGAAAGAGGGGGGAGAGAGGGGGAGACAGAGACAGACAGACACAGAGAAAGAGACGCGGAGTCAGACAGCGAGGGAGTGCAATCTTGCAAGGGCGCTGACCCCGCCAAGGGGGCCCCACCCCATGGCCTCATTTAACCCTGACCGCCCCCAAGGGCTCCAGCTCCTTTATCATCACGTCCACAGTCAGGGCTTCAACAGAGGAATTTGGGGAGGACACGGTCATTCAGTCCAATGCACCTGGGAGGTGCGTTGACTTCAGGTTCGTGGCCGAGCAGAAAAATGCAGGATGTGCCGGCAGAGGACCCGGCGGGCGGCTTCAACTTGAGAGTCTCGAGCCTCATGAGAGACGACTGCGGTCTTACCTGCCCTGTGCTAGAACCCTCAGCCCAGACGGGCCTCTTATCCTCTGTCTGCAGCGGGTGGATCTGTGTCCCCAGGAAAATACGTCCGCGTCCTAACCCCCAGGGCCTGGGAATGCAGCCGTATCTGGGGAAAGGTTTGCAAATGTAACTAGTTAAGGACACTGAGGTGAGATGATCTTGAATTTCTCTCCCACCCTCCCCCCGGCAACCACAAGCCTGTTCTCTATGTCTGTGAGTCTGTTTCTGTTTTGTAGAGAGGTTCATCTGTGTCATTTGAGACTCCACATATACGGTGATCTCATGTGACATTTGTCTTTGTTTGGTCTGACCTACCTCAGTATGATGATCTGCGTTGCTGCAAAGGGCGTTATTTCATGCTTCTTTATGGCTGAGTAATATTCCCCCGTGTATACAGACCACATCTTCCTTAACCATTCATCTGTTGATGGGCATTTCCATGCGTTGGCTGCTGTGAATGGTGCTGCAGTGAAGCCTGGGGTGCAGGTTTTGTCTGAACAGATGCTCAGGAATGGGTTTGCTGGATCATATGGCGACTCCACTTTCAGTTGTTTGAGAAACCTCCATCCCCTTTTCCGTGGCGGTCACGCCGATTTACTCTGGGGACAGAACATCTCAAATAGTAAATAAAGTCACGTCACTTCAGAACCTTGTGCTGAAGGGAAAACAATCTTCAAATGAACAGTGGATTGCCCAGTAGGTCCAGTGAAAGGTTTTGGGTGCATCTTTCACTGTGTGTCATTATCAAGCAGGGACATGAATGAATGAAAGTCCTTGCTGTCCAGGGGCTCTCTGTCCCCTGGGCTAAGAGGTGAGAACACAGGAGTCTGCCTGTGCACGGGGCGTGGGGAGCAGGGGGGGCGTGGTAGATCCCCCCCCCGGGGAAGGGCGGGGGGCCCGGGAGCGCCCCGAGGGCTGACGCGCAAAGACTCAGTGAGCGGGTTGGGGCGGGGGGGGGGGGGGGGGGGGGGGGGGGGGGGGGGGGGGGGAGGAAGGGTGCTCAGCAGGGAGGCCGGTGGCGGAGGGAGGTCAGCAGGGAGAGGTGTGGGCGAGGCCAGGAAGATTCGGAGAAGCTGGTGCGACCGTCCGCGTGCCCGCGGCCTCCCTGGACACCCACGGGGACGTGTGGGACCCCTGGCTGTGTGAGACCCTTCCACGCTGCCCACAGAGGGAGGATCTGCGTTTCTCTCGCCGCCCCAGGCCTCTGTGGGACCTGCAGAGGTCTACAGCACCTTCCTCCTTACACTTGGCTTTTTCTGGAAATTACCATCTTCCAGAAGAGGAGTTTGTTTAAGCCCGCCCTCCCCCGCCCCGTCAAGGAGACAGGAAGCACGGGCCGGCTGTCCCCGGTGGCGATGGCTTGCTGCCCCAGGGCTCCCGCAGGCCCACGCCGAGTGGAGGAGGAAGACAGGCACTCGGAGTGAGCTCCCGCTGGGCTTCTGTTCCAGGTGCCTTCTTCACCAAGGTGGTAGATTTGGGGTCCGCGTCTCTGAAGCTTGAGATCTGGGACACGGCCGGCCAGGAGAAGTACCATAGCGTCTGCCACCTCTACTTCAGGGGCGCCAACGCCGCGCTTTTGGTGTATGACGTCACCAGGAAGGTGAGACTCACCTGCGCGTTTCTGTTCTCCCAGGCCCGGGGAGGCGACCCTCTGCAGGCTTTCCGGGACTGGCCTGGGGCTGGGGCTTCTGTTAAGATCGTTGACAACCGGTAGACAATCCTTCAGCGAAAGCTGGTCACCTCCTCCAGGAAGCCCTCCCTGACGACCCCTCCTCCCGCTGTCTGGCTGGATTTGTGCCCGTCTGTGGTCCTCCCGGGACACTGGGAACAGAGCACCGCCGTCCATCGCTCACGAGTCCCTGGGTGGATTGGCTGGGTCGTGTGTTTTGCCCGGGGTGGCCTCTGACACCTGCCTTTTCTTTCCCGGGGTGGCCGAGGAGGGCCCCCGGGCCAGCCTGACGCCCCGTTTTCCTTTGTCAGGATTCCTTCCTCAAGGCGCAGCAGTGGCTGAAGGACCTGGAGGAGGAGTTCCGCCTGGGAGACGTGGTGCTGATGCTGGTTGGCAACAAGCTGGACCTTGGCGAGGAGCGCAAGGTGACCTTTGAGGTGGGACCGGAGACGGTCGTGGGGTCCCCGATGCGGGGCACACACACGCGCACCCCCCCCCGCCCGCTCATTCACACACGTTTCCCGCTTTGATTTCCCTTCTGGTCTCTGCTGGGAAGAGCAGACCCAGACAGGGTGCCCCCCTCGGCCATGGGGGCAGCTGTGGGCACCAGCACAGCCCCCAAGGGCTGGCAGGGTGGGGTGCAGGGCAGGGAACAGTTTCCACAAGGAGACCGCGACCCTCCCCCGCCCCACTTGGTCACGTGGGTTTCACGCGTTTAACTTTGTGTTCAACAAGCCGTTGAAGCCGGGGCGAGAGGACAGGTCCAGGTTCCTCCGCCAGGAAAGGAGCAAGGACACACAGTCCAGAAACTGCAGTTCTGGGGAGTTCCCTAACGAACCCAGGCAGGGTCCATGAATAGCCCGGTTCGATCCCTGGGTTTGCTCAGTGGGTTGGGTATCTGGTGCTGCCGTGAGCTCTGGGGTAGGTCACAGATGTGGCTCAGATCCTGCCTTGCTGTGGCTGTGTGGAACTTCTGTATGCTGCATCAAAGCAAAAAAAAAGGAAGAGGAAAGAAAAAAAAAAGAAAAAGAAAGAAAGAAAAAAAAAGCCCTGATCTAGGGAGATTCAAGCAGGGAGTGGGGGGTTCTGGTGTGTGCATGTGCGCACACATCTGTGTGTGTTTATGGGGTGTGTGTGTAGGTGCGTGTGTCCTGCACACACATGTGTGGGTGGCATTGGGGGTGACTGTGTATATGCGTGTGTGTGTATGGGGGTGCGTGGTGGGGTGGGTCTCAGGGGAGGCCGTGGGGGCAGGGGAGCAGGAGCGTGAGGGGAGGGCAGGGTGCTGGGCTGCAGGGCGGGCTCCCTGGGGAGGTGGGGGGGCAGGCGGCTGCGGCGGAAGCAGAGACCCCAGCAGTGGTGTTGGCGTTGGGGGCCCTATTCTGGGGCAGCCTTGAGTCCCTGGGGTGGGGACCTGCGCTGTAAGGCCAGGCTGAGCAGGGAGCAGGGCCTGGGTGGGGAGACCAGGAGAGGCGGGCACCCGGCTCGGGGCGAGAGGGGCTCGGCCCCCCGGACCCCGTTAGCCTGATGACTGCGTGGCAGCAGCCATCCTGGGGCCTGAGATGCAGACGCCTGGGTCCGCAGACACCAGCCTGGCCTTTTCTCCACTCAGCTCGCGTAAGCATGGCTGGGTCTTGGGGAGCAGGGGTCAAAGGGCCGCAGACAGCAGAGCCAGCAGACCCCGGGCCGAGGCCAGGATGACCCGGGGAGAGTTCGGCTTTTACGTTAATTTGGGGGCTTTTCGTCTTCTTTTCTTTTTAATTTTTTTTTTTTTTTTTTGGCTGTGCCTGAGGCATGCGGAAGTTCCCGGGCCAGGAACTGAACCCATGCCCAAGCAGTGTCCTGAGCCACAGCTGTGACAATGCCAGGTCCTTAACCAGCTAAGCCACCAGGGAACTCCTGGGGCTTCTCGTCTTAAAATAACTTCAGAATTACTAACATTGTTGCAAAGATAGTACCCCAAATTCCTGTCTGTCCTTCTCTGGGCTTTCCCCCAGTTGTTCACAGCTTACAAAACACAGAAAGATGATCAAACCAGGAAACGACCATTCGCACACAGCGCTTTTAACGGCCCGCCAGGTCGTGCTCAGACTTGATGGGTTTCCCCGCTCACGCCCTTCTCCGGGCCCAGGGAAATCTGACTCGGCTGCTGAGAGCCCCCCACCTCCCCGCTGACCCCGTGGCCCTTGGCGTCCTGTCACCTCGCCCTGTTATCCTTTGCTCTCTTGCTGCTTCCCGGCTCGCGCCAGGTCCTGGCCTTCCTCTGCAGCGGCCCTGGACTCAGTCATTTCCCTGGGGAGCCCAGGTTCCTTGTGATGGGGAACGAATTTAGGGGCCAAGGTCTGCGTCCTGGATGTGCTCGTTCTCCTGGGGTGAGATATCCGTGCACCTGTCTTGGGGGATCTCAAGCACCAGCTGACAGTCGGGGGACTGGGGACCTGCAGTTAGGGACCGGACGCCCACTGGACCTGAGGACAACTCTTAAAGTGACCCCACCTGGAGCCCCCCAAACCAGTGGGGCAAAGGGGGGTATTTGGCTTTCATTCATGTGACACAGACACCAAGTCTTCCCACTGGAGCAGGTCACCTCGGCCTTTATTTTATCTATCTATTTATTTATTTATTTGTTTATTTATTTTGTCTTTTTAGGGTCTTACCCGCGGCATATGGAGGTTCCCAGGCTAGGGGTCTAATGGGAGCTGTAGCCACCGGCCTTCACCACAGCCACAGCAACGCGGGATCCGAGCTGCGTCTGCAACCTACACCACAGCTCACGGCAACGCTGGATCCTTAACCCACTGAGCGAGGCCAGGGGTCGAACCCGCAACCTCATGGTTCCTAGTCGGATTCGTTTCTGCTGTGCCACGATGGCAACTCCACCTTGGCCTTTAAAATACAGATAAAAACGCCCCCATCTCTCTGTGTCTGGGAACCGGCTGAGCGGCTCGGGGGGCATGAAGCTCTGAGGGCCGATGTGGGGGGAGTGGGCACCACTGGGTGCCAGGCTGTGGCGTCGGACAGGACGGTCGGGGCCCGAGCCTCGCTCCTCCGGGGAGAGTCACAGGTGCTCCCTCGCCCCGACTTCTGGGCTCGGCCGCGGCCTTCCTGTGAACGCCTGTCCGCTTCTGGGCCACACGGGCAGCCTGATATTTTCCACCTCGCACTCGCTCCCTGCCTCCTTCACTTCACAGGCCTGATCCCTGGGCGGGGGTGCCCCAGGAAAGGGCCCAGGTGGGCTCCCGCCAGGCCGTCCCGTTCCGCCCCACGATTCCTCCGTTCTCACTTGGTGTCAGCGCCCACAGGTGCCAGAGAGCATGGGGAGGGGACCTCGCCCAGGACAGTGGCCTCGGACTCTGCCCGGGGTGGGCCCCCTGATCCACGACCCCCAGTAACAGGACTCAGGAATGAGGTTCTCTGCTGGCGCCACTGTTTCTGGGCCTTTCTTGGGTCTTCCTGTTAGGCCTCTAAGCGTCCTTAGGGAACTTTGGGTGATCGACGTGGGCTTTTCCTGGCCGTTTCCCTCAGGACGGGAGGGAGTTTGCAGAGAGCAAGAGGCTGCTGTTCATGGAAACCTCGGCCAAACTGAACCACCAGGTGACTGAGGCCTTCAGCGCCATTGGTGAGTGACTCCTGCCCCAGGGCAGCGGTTGGGGGCCGCAGCACTGCATCTTCTTCTCTGGCGTCCCCAGGGGCTGCAGAGCGAGCAGGGGTCCAGGGCCCATGTTTCGTGACTCTGGGAAAACATCGGGGGGTGGGGGTGGGGGTCGCCAAGTGTACGGGGCACGTGCTGGGCTGGGGGACTTTCCTCCCCACCAAGCCGCCCCCGCCCGCCCCGCTGTCATTCACAGCCCAGGAGCTCTGGCGCAGAGAAGAGAGGAGGGAGGGCCAGCCGCAGCAGGGAGGCGCACAGCTGGATCTGAACCAGAGGCCCTCGGGCCAGGCCAGATGCTGCGCCCGCTAGAAGCGCCTCTCCCGGAGGGGCCGCGGGGAGGAGGCCCCCAGCCCGCCCCGCTGGTCCTCAGGGCGAGCCCCGCCCGCTCCTCGTCCACTGGATTCTTATCCCCATCCGCCGTGGATGCTGGCTTGTCCCTGCGTCGCGGTAACTCAGTCCCCTCCGCGTTCCTACCTCCCGGAGCAGAGAAGAGTCCGGTGGCTCCAAGGGGTGTCGCCCCGCTGCCCCCGGACGCCAGATACAGACTGACCCGCGGAGGCCCGGTGGTGGAGGCCCCTGACCCCACCTGCACGTGGCCCTCGGCTGCCGGGCCATCAGGCACGGAGGGCTGAAGCGTCAGAGGCGAAATGAGGGTGAGAAAAACACCATCATCCAGCGCATGCTCGGCGTCGCGCAGGGACTTGTCCCGGCGCTGGGCCCCACCTGCTCCTGGGAGGTGGAAGAGGACGGAGCAGGCCCGGGGGGAGGAGGAGTGACGGTCACGGGGCTGGGCCCATGGCCCCCGGACCTCTGTGAGGCCCCCCCGGGACAGAGGGAACTGGGGTGGGGGCGGGGTGCCGGCGCCGCCCCCTCTGATGAAATGCCGCTTTGTGGGCGAGGACTCAGGCTTTCGGCCCGAGGTGTAAGTTGTACCGTGTAGGAGTTTTCCTCCGAAAGTAAACCGCTCCCTGTCACATGGGCTGTGGCAGTTTGTAAGGTGGGGGTTTGTTCCCGCACGCCCTCTGGGGGGTTCGTGATGAGTAGGTAACGGGGGCGGGAGGCCGGCACAGGACGCCTGCCTGATGCTGACATGTCACTCCGTGCTCACCTCCTTCCTGCCGTAAGAGAGAGGTCCCCAAGGCCCTTCTGGGAGGTTAGCCAGCGGCCCTGGAAGGTGGCCCCAGAGTGGCCGCTGTGGGACGTGGTGCTGGTTTCAGCCCCCGAGACCGTGACACAGGGATGGAGTTTAAACAGGATGACGTTATCCCCTCTGAAAAAGGTGGTTTCACTGTGGCAACCGTGAGCATCAACAGGATACGTGCGAAACATCCTTCCCACTGGCGCCGAGCTCCTGGACGTCCGCAAAGCGCTCCCAATGCTTCTTTCTTAGACGATTTCCAGGTGAAGCCTGACAACCTACTGCTGCCCTTCCGACTGCAGTCAGGTTTTTCATACGACGTTTCCCTCGTGGATGAAGTTTGCGAGGTGTGAGCCTGCCGTACTGGGCTGTGTCCTGGTGCTCTCTGCCCCCAATTCCACGTGGCAGGCCTGTGCCCGCCCCCCACCCCGCCAAGGGCAGGACCCACTTAGGAGGCTGAGGTTGCCCTTGGTCACTAGGTGGCGCTCCAGCACCGCTGAAGGCGAAGCCCGCTGCTCCCGGTTTTGGGGTCAGTTTTACTCACTGGAGGATGCAAGGCTTTCAGGGGAGTTTCTGATGCATTGATGAGGAAATAGGAAATGGGAAAATAATGATATCTGTAGGATGACTGTAAATCTGATTGCTTTCCTCCCGTCTTGTCAGGCTACTATCAGTGTACTACAACTTATTATTATTATATTATTATTATTGTTGTGTATATATATATATACACACACATATATATACACACAAACATACATACATATATATATATATATATATATTTGCTTTTTAGGGCCTCACCTGCACCACATGGAGGTTCCCAGGCTAGGGGTCGAGTCAGAGCTACAGCTGCTGGCCTACACCACAGCCACAGCCACGCCACATCTGAGCCACGTCTGCGACCTACACCACAGCTCATGACAACGCTGGATCCTTAACTCACTGAGTGAGGCCAGGGATCCAACCCGCAGCCTCATGTTTCCTAGTCGAATTCGTTTCCGCTGTGCCAAGAGGGGAACTCCGACCATTTATTATTAAATCATCCTTGTACTCATTGCCAAGGGCGCCCTTTCACGCCCCTCCCCCCAGGATGGGATGGGTGCCTTGCGGTCCTGGAACCTGGGTGTCCCATCGCCGGGGAGCGACCCGGCCCTCCCCTCCTCCCCCACGTGCCAGGTGGGGCTCAACCCTGCCCAGGAGTCACCCGGGAACCTCTGCAGGCCGCATGTCCGCGGCCACCAGAGGGTCTGGCTGACCCGTCTGCAGTGCGGCCTGGGCCCTGGGAGCCCTCCACGACCTCGCAGTCAGAGACGGGGTTGCTCCGCCGTGAGGGCAGGGGTTCTGTCTGTCCCGCCTCCCATGGGCGTCCCTGTGCCGGCACAATGTCTGCGACCAGCCAGGCACTCGACAACCGCGTGTCCCACCAGAGGACAGCAGCCAGTTTTCCCAGGGATGTCAAGAAAAGGCAGGTTTTTCTAGAAAGTCCCCAGGCGCCAGCCCCCCACGGACGCCTATGGGAGCCTCTCTCTGTGTCAGCGCTTCACCCTCATCTCTCATCTCAGCCCATCCTGGACACAGGGACGTCTTGGGCTGCACCCGCAGCCTATGGAAGTTCCCAGGCCAGGGGTCGGATCAGAACCGCAGATGCAGGCCTGCGCCACAGCCACAGCAAGGAGGGATCTGAGCTGCATCTGTGACCTGTACTGCAGCTCATGGCAGCGCTGGATCTTTAACCCACTGAGGCCAAAAATCGAAACTGCACCCTCATGGGTGATACTTGGGTTCTTAACCCCCTGAGCCACAAGGGGACCTCCTCCATGTTTTGTTTTCAAAGAGCCACCAAACTGCTCTCCCGGGCTCTCCACTCCTCCTCTGGGAGCAGGCCTGGCCCCTCTCCTGTCCCCAAGGGCACCATCCCCCCCGGGGAGGTGGGTGTCAGTGCGGTGGGAGCCCTCCCGGGAGCAGACTGGACTTCTGCCCCCCACCCCGTCTCCAGCCTCCCTGTGGCTGGGAAGCCCGGTCTGGGGTCTGGGCCGGCTCTGGCTCCTCCAGGCAGCCGGTGCGTGTGGACCTACCTTCTGGATTTGGAGCGGGAACAGTGGGGTGTGGGGTCCTCCGGGCTTGTGTCCTGAGCCCTCCTGAGTGTGGACGGACAGACGGAGTTCTGCGAGCAGGGCCAGAGATCCTGAGGACCAAGGCCTGACGGGCACTGAGTTCTGGGCTCAGAAGCAGTGGGTTAAACCTGCCCACCCCCCACCCCAGCGCTGGAAGGGGGATGGGGGGTTGCCCTGGGAAAGGGGGTTTACATTTGTGGAGCACCCACACGTGTCGGCTGGCGTGCGGGTGCTAGGCCAGCCCGAGCTCAGGCATTACAACCCTTAATTCCGGGCCTTAGAGAAGTTCGGGCAGGGCTCAGCTGCCCAGTTGGTGGCGTGTGTTCCCAACACCAAAGCGAGTTACATCTGAGGCTGCACCCAGAGACAGGCTCATGCGATTTGAAAAAGGCAGCAGAGGGATGTAACGTGGGCTGGAAATACTTGAACTTAGAGTATCGGAAACAAGCAACCAGGCTTTTTTTCTCCTCGGAGGACCAATGGGAGGGGTGAAAAGGACTAGGACAGGGAGAGGGACAGGTCAGGCTGTGAGGCTGGGCTGCCCTCCTCCGGGCCCTCATCGACAGCGGCCTTGTGCAGTGCGCAGCCTGGGCAGCCGTTCAGGGCAGCCTGGGGGAGGGGTCGCTACAGGCTGCAGGTGACCCAGCATGTCCCGGTCCCCCTATTCTGTGCGGGGTGCCCTCGGGGCAAGTCCCGGAACCTCTCGGTGCTGGGCTCTGAGGGCCCTGCTAGGCTAAAGTCCCAGGAGCGAAAGCACCTCCCACTTTGTCACCCCACAGATGCACGTGGCCAAGGCAGCTGCTTTTATTAGGACTGAAGGGAAGGTAGCCCGTGGGGGAGGGGCAGCTCCCGGAGCTCTTCCTGGACGAGCGGGGCGTCAGCCCCCGTGGGCCCGCTCAGCACCTCCTCCCAGGGCGAAGTAGGCGGGCAGGGGTCCGAGGCCAGGCTTCGATCCATTCCCCAGCACGGCTCTCCTCCGGCCGAAGCGGCCCACAGGCCGGATCCCACGGCCCGTGTACCAGGCGGGGTTGATGTCGGGGGCTGCAAGGGGCGAGCGCAGTGTGTGAATGCACCTGCCCTGGGCTGTGCTCCTGTGGGTGCTGCCCAGCGGCCCAGGCCATGCCAGCACCCGCCCACACCCTGGGGGCACCCGGGGGGGCCCTGGCCAGGTCATTTCTGGGTGGTGGGGCAACTCCAGGAGACGGGAATTCAAACTCACAGCGGGATGCTTTCCCCTTCTCTTCCTGTCCCCAAGCCCCTTCCCGTGGGCAAAGCGGGCTTAGACCCCGGCTGCGCTGGCGAGAAGCAGACCTCCCACCGCGTGCAGGGCAGGGACACCCGCAGCAGGTGCCAGGGCCACTTTGGGGAGAAGTCTAGCGAACGGAAGGCCAAGCCTCCATCTCCGGGGCACTTAGGGAGGACAGTGACCCAGCTCAGGAGGGGGCCGGGCCCCACCCATGACCCCGGGGTGGAGGGGTAGGGGCAGGGTCTCGCACTTACTGCGAATTTCCATGGAGTGCTGGTGGGCTCGGCTCGCAGCCCCCCGCAGGGCCAGGCCCAGCAGCAGCAGGCCCAGGAGCCAGATCCCCGACGCCTTCATGCCCCGGTTCCTCATTCCAGGTGGGACCCCAGGCTGGCGGGCACACCTGGGGCGGGAGCCACGTGGCCCGTGTGAGGGCGCTTGTGCACAAAGCCGGGAGCTGCAGATGGTGCAAGCCCCGTGCATGTGTCGGGAGGAACGTGCGTGTGTGCGGGCGCGCTTGAGAGTGTGTGTGTGTGCCCACACGTGTGTGCAACAGGGCGTGCGTGCGTGTGTGTGTCTGTGTACCTGAGAGGGCGTGCATGCGGTTACACGCGAGTGCAGGCAGCCGTGCTGGCCGGGCTGGGCTGCGAGCGAGCACAGAAGCGCAGGCAGACCTGGCTCTGCACAGGCCCTGCTGCCCGGGGCCCCGTCCGCTCTCTCCTTTGCAGTGAGCGTTAAACGAGGTGACCTCATGTGCCAGCCTTGGCCGGGCTCAGCCATGTGGGTGTGGGCCCAATGTCGTCAGAGGTCTGTGAGCGTGGATGTGGAGAGCTGGCTGTCCTGGAACTGCTCCTATCTGTCTGTCTGTCTGTCTGTCTGTGTCAGTGCGGGAGGCCTCTGCCCCTCCGTGTGTGCGCGTCCAGCCCTCAGCTGGGGGTAGAGGCGAGCAGTCTGGGTGGAAGCCCCCCGGGGGGGCCCAGGGTTGCTGCAGAGATGGAGACATGCGGGGGGGGCGGTGCTGGGGATACCGGGCCTGGACCCCGGAGCGGGGCTCTTTCCCTCGCTCAGCTGGGCTCCATCTTGCCCCAGGCCGCTGGAGAAGTTCAGTGGGCACTTTGTCCCTACCGAGAACACTCCCCCTCCCCGTGACCCCAGATCTAAGCCGCGGAGTCTCGAAGCTCAGCCTGCAGAGGGTGGACCTGGTCTCACCGAGTCTAGCTGGCGGGGAGAAGATGCTGTGGTCCAGGGAGGACCTGGAAAAGCCACTCCTCACCCTGCCGTGCCCAGCTTCCGCTCTGCAGACTTGGCCACTCCTCCTGCACCGGCCCCACCCTTGGCACTTAGGAAACCGGCGGAAGACGCCAGAGAGCCTGCCTCCGTCGGGGGGGCCCCTCTGCCGACCTTGGCTCTCCAGCCTGTCCCGGAACCCACACGGAAAGTGGTCTCCATCCGAGAGATTTAAAAGGCATCTCCTTTTTGGAGGCGTGCTGGGGTGTCACACGCGGGGTGGCAGGGGTCTCTGCCTTGGAGGAAATGCAGGTGCCGTCTTTGCAGGAGATGCATAGAGAGACGCTCGCAAATGGGGCCAGGCTGACTGCTCGTCCCCCTGGGCTGGAACCCCTGCTGGGTGCAGGGCGACTTAGGAGAACCCTGAGCTGTGGCATCTGACTCCTTCACCGGGACCTGCCTCCAGCTCCAGACAGCTGGAGGTTTGCTGTCCAGGGTGGGTTCCTGGTCTGTGTTCCCACTGGGGTTGCCCGGACGGCTTCACCCGTTGTCTCCTCCACAGACAGTCCTGTGCGCTGGGGCCAGCAGGCAGGGGTGGCCCTCAGATGCACAAAGGGTGAGCTGGCTGCCTCTTCTGTCACCTCCCCACCCCACCCCCCACCGGGCTGGTCCTGGCTGCCAGGACAGGGGAGAAGGTTTGCAGGGTGGCAGGTGGGTGTCAGGGACCCGGAGCCCTCAACACCTGTGAGCTACTCACCAGGTTCCCACGGGGCTGGCGAGCACTGCGGCCGGAGTGGTGACCCAGCAGGAGCCAGCTCACCCTTTTATAGCCCCGGAGGAAGGCGCCCACCCTGGCAACCCCCTTCCCTCCCCGCCCTCCTTCCTCACTGGGCAGCGTCACACGAGAGACTTTTTCTTTTTTCTTCTCTTTTTTTTTCAAAAACTCTCATCGGCTATGCGATTTGGCCCTTCCTGGGTTATATAATTTCATTGGGGCTGAGTGGTTTTAAAACACATTAGCATCGCATCTTCACGCTCTGGGCAGACAGCGGAGGCAGGCGCCACCGGTCCAGGCAGCACGGGGCCTCGAGACAGATGACGCAGAGGTGACCCTGCGCCCCCCCCTCCCCAAGTCAGGGTTTCCAGTGGAAGGGAGAAGGGACAAGCCACCCAAGGCTCTCCGGCTGTCTGAGGCCTTCGTAACCCTTCCCAGGCCGGGTCCGTCGCCTTCGTGGCTTTGCATAGCCGTGTTCGTCAAGTGCAGGCCGTTTTTGTCCTGTTTCCATCACTTAAAATATTTTTTTCTAAGCTTTTCCAGAGTTTATACAATTAATGCTTAAACAAGTTTATTACAATTATAAAATAAACATGTATATTTCTGTTAAAAATAAATAAGAAGCTAGCTTATTTTTACTATAAGGGCAATTTCTTTATATTTGGAAGTAATTTAGCACATATAGAAAAATACAGAAAAGCACCCACAACACCAGAGAAGCCCGTCATCAATCACATGTGGTATGTTTCCTTCTGTGGTCTTCTCCCAAGTTTTCTGGGTAGATTCACTGAACCCATGCATTTTGCTCTTTATTTTTTTAATTTTATGGTCGCACCTGCAGCACTTGGAAGTTCCCCAGGCCAGGGGTCAAACCCGAGCCACCTTGGCCACTGACGCCACAGCTGCAGCGACACTGGCCTGGCTGGGGATCAACCTTGAGCCTTTGCGGTGACCCAAGCTGCTGCAGTAGGATTCTTTGTTTCCTTTTTTCTTCCTTTTTAGGGTCATGCCCATGGTATACGGAAGTTCTCAGGCTAGGGGTCAAATTGGAGCCACAGCTGCCGGCCACAGCCACGGCCGTGGCCACAGCAACGTGGGATCCCCGACCCACTGAGCGAGGCCAGGGTCAAACACACATCCTCATGGATACTAGTCGGATTCGCTTCCGCTGCACCATGACGGGAACTCCCTGTGGTAGGAGTCCTTAATTTTATTTTATTATTATATTTTTTTGGTCTTTTGTCATTTTAGGGCCTCACCCACGGCATGTGGAGGTTCCCAGGCTAGGGGTCTAACAGGAGCTGTGGCTGCCGGCCTTCGCCACAGCCACAGCAACGCGGGGTCTGCAACCTTCACCACAGCTCACGGCCATGCCGGATCCTTAACCCACTGAGCAAGGCCAGGGATCAAACCCGCAACCTCATGGTTCCTAGTCGGATCCGTTAACCACTGCGCCACGACGGGAGCTCCTGTGGTAGGACTGTTAAACCGCAGAGAGGCCTCGGCCACGGACCTGGACACGGTGCGAGCAGAGTGGGGGTGGCCGTGAACCCCCCGGAGGGGGTGCACACACCCGGGTGGGGGCGGGAGCGGCGGAGCCCGGGCAGCGGGGCCGGGGGCCACTGGACGAGGCGGGGGCCCGGCAGAGGCCAGAGGCTTCAGAGTCAGGGCTGGCGTGAGGGCGCCGCCTGCAAGCCCCTTTGCTGGGCGGTCTGCGGTTAATGCTCCCACCCGCCCACTCAGCTTGGGGCCCAGAGGGTCTCTGCCGCGGCTGGCCCACCTGCCCCTTAGCACGCGGGCAGCCACACTCATTCGCGATGGCTAGGGGAGGTGCTCTTTGCGAGAGTGCCAGCGCCGGATCTGGAGCGGTCTTCTGCTCCCTCGTCTGCGTCTCTAGCTGGAGCATCGTGACAGGTGTGGGCCAGTCATTCACCACGTAGGGCGACCCTCAGCCCCCTGGGGAAAGACCAGTCTGGGTTCTGGAACCGCACGTATGGGGTCGCTGTGAGGCGTATGTGGCATCCATGGACTGGCTCGCCTGCTTGTCCCGGAGGAAGGCTTCCCAGGGCCCGGCCCAGCCCTGATTGGCCAGCACGTGGGACACACAGGGCCCTGCCCACCCTGTCGCTTGTGTCCAGAGGCTAAGCTGTGGGCGCTGCAGGCTCTAATCGGAATTGGGGCGGAGAGGCCACGGGCACCACCTGAACAGTGAGACGAGTGGCTCCCAGGCCAGAGGAAAGCTCAGAAAGGTCGCAGAGGCGTGGCCGCCCTGAGCCGCCCTGGCGCCTGCCCCCTCCATTCTGGGCAGGAGGCTTCGTGTGCACCGGACTGCTGTGGGCTGATGTCGCTCCCGCCCTTGTGGAGCTGGGCGGAGGAGCCCCACGTCCTCGCTGCCCTGAGGACCTGCTCTTCGAGGTGAAGCTAGAAGATTATTATTTTTTTTCTTTTTAGGGCCGCACCCATATGGCATATGGAAGTTCCCAAGGTAAGGGTCGGATTGGAGCCGCATCTGTGACCTACACCACAGTTCATGGTAACGCTGGATCCTTAACCCACTGAGAGGGGCCAGGGATTGAACCTGTGTCCTCATGGATCCTAGTCAGGTTCTTAACCCACTGAGCCAGGACAGGCACTCTGAACCTCGCCGTTTCGAGATCCCTGCGTGTTCGCAGTTTACCAGGCACACAGCAGGCACGAAGTAGCATGATGATGGATAGTCTTGGTTTGGGTATTTGGACCATAATCGTGCTCCAGAGTGGGTTGAATAGTGTCCCCCCAAATTCACGTCCACCCGGAAGCTCAGATGTGACTTTTTTTTTGTAAATAAGATCTCTACAGATGTAACTTGCAAAGACGAGCTCACTGTGGAGTAAAGGGGCCCGAATCCAGTCACTGGCGTCCTTACAAGAGGGCAGACAGGCAGAGACACACAAGAAGTGTGAGGTGGAGGCGGAGGCAGGACCGCAGTGACGCGGCCACAAGCCCGGCATGAGCTCAAGGCCCCAGCAGCCACCTGAATCTGGGAGAGAGGCATCAGGCAGTTTCTGCCTCTGAGCCTCCGGAAGGAACCAAGCCTGCCAACGCCTTGATTTTGGGCTTCTGTCCTCCCGAACTGTGAGCGAAGGCATTTTGGTCGTTCTAAAGCCACCTTGCCCCCGCCCATCGTTAGGACAGCCCATAGAAAATATGCAACACTCCAAATTGTGTCTGGGTGACTGGTGACATGTTTCTTTCTGGCTTTTGTTCCTAGAAAAAAACTAGAGTCTGTGGTTTCGGTCCATGGGTTTCTTAAACATGGGGTTCTTCAGGACTCCTGGAAACACACAATCGGCACAAAGGGAGCCTGGGAACTGTCCAAGTTATAGCTGCCGATCGGCCGTGGTGAATGGAGTCTTAGGTCATCTGCAAAGCTCTTTCTGATGTAGATGGCGTCTGAAAATCCAGATCTTGAGAAAACGCTGCAGCACTCATCTGCAGGTTAGAAAGCTGTTGTTGGAGCCCGAGTGCCGTGGAAAGTGAGGTCCCCGAGGTCCGAGTGAGATGGAGCGGTGGTGAGAGGCGGGCGGGCGGCAGCGGGGTCTCTTCCTAACCTAAGAGGCAGCGGCTCTGGGAACCTGGCCCTGCCCTCGGGACCCAAAGCCGGGGTGTCTCCAGGCCAAGATCATGGCTCCCGTTCAGCTGGTTTCTAAGCTTCAGATGTGATGATTTGAGAGACGCTGGATGAGGCTTTTACGGTGTGGGAGCTGCGCGCTAATCAGGGTTCTGCAGAGAAATAGAACCGAGAGGGTGTGTGTGTGTTCAGGAGAGAGAGGCATTTTATGGAATTGGCTCATGTGACTCTGGACCTGGCAAGTCTGAAATCTTTGGGCAGCCAGTAGGCTGGAGACCAGGGAAGAGCTGACCTTGCAGTTCGAGTCTGCAGGCCCCCTGGAGGCAGATTTCCCTAATCCTCGGGAACCTCAGTCTTTTTCCTCTTTAAGAGCTTCAACTGATTAGACCAGGCCCACCCACACACAGAGTGTCATTTGCTTTACAACTACTGATTTACTTGTTAATCTCACCTAAAAGTCACCTTCACAGCAACCTCTGGACTGACTGGGGCTAGACCAAAACCTGGACACCACAGGCAAGCCACGATGACATCAAATTAACCACTACAGATTATTGCATGTGCTGTGACCCAGCAAAGTATTACTTTCTCCAGTGTGACCATTTCCTTGGGATTCTGAGCCCAGGTGCCGTCAAGCTGCAGGTATAGAAAGATTTCAGAGGTCGGCTTGTTTATTTATCTCTGGGCAGACTTGGCCGTAGAAGTTTTCAGGGGAATCCGGACAATGTCAGAGCGTGAAACAGTTTCCTTGGACTGGCTCTTTCCTGAGAACCCAGAGCTGTGCCATAACTTCCGGAGTGGGCTTCACCTACTAGGCAGTAAGTAACTTGCAGGAGTTTTTGCTAAAAGTTAAAAGACGAATGGACGTCCGGAGGCATCAACAAGACTGCTACTTGAAAGAGGATTCTTTTCCTTTGGCTTATGTTATTCTCTCTCTCTCGGTTGTGCCTGCAGCATGTGGAGGTTCCAGGGCCAGGGGTCGAATCTGCGCCACAGCAGCGACCCGAGCTGCTGCAGTGACAACACCAGATCCTGAACCCACTGCATCACAGGGGAACTCTGTTTTTTGCTTATTTTCTTAGCTTATCTATCTTTTCTGTTTTCTTCCCAATAAAGTACAAAGACACCTCATATGTAGTCGAAATTCTCTATAAAAACAGCTTTGGAGATATAGGCATGGTGCTTAAAGATTCCTTGGCTCCAGGAGTTCCCGTCATGGCGTAGCGGAAATGAATCTGACTAGGAACCATGAGGTTGTGGGTTCGATCCCTGGCCTCGCACAGTGGGTTAAGAATCCGGTGTGGCTGTGGTGTAGGCTGGCAGCTGTAGCTCCAACTGGACCCCTATCCTGGGAACCTCTGTATGCCATGGGTGTGGCCCTAAAATTAAAAGCAAAAAAAAAAAAAAAAAAAAGATTCCTTGGCTCTAGCCAGTGTGCTGAGTGCTAAGGTCTTGGCTGAGGGCCAGAGGGGCCCTCCACGGTGCCTTTGCAGCTGGGTCGTTAGGCCCCCCAGGAAAGCAGCTGTTGAGATCTGTGAAATCACACTCGTCCCCAGCGATCTGCAGGGGCGGGGCGTCCTTTGGCGGGAGGGGTGCTGGATGCTAGGTTATCTGAGCAGGGCAATTTCTGCTGCCCGCTCAGAGCTCACTTTAACTGTGAAGGGTGTTTGAAGGGACTTTACTGCCCTCAGCGCCCCATCAAGGCTTTTCTCTTTTCTGTGTTCAGAAGACTGGCGGAGAATAAACTCTGGATAAATATTGCAGATACCGTCTCTCGCGTCTGCCTGGAGTCACGGTGAAGCCACTAGCTTCTCAGGCTCCCTGGCTGGAAGCAGGTGCCCAGCTCCAGGGGACTCAGGGCCACTGGTCCCTGACCTGTGCTTGGCTTCCAGGAAAGACGTCTCTGGAATGGACACCCGCCGGGAAAAGGCACTCTGTAGAATTC
Source organism: Catagonus wagneri (assembly GCA_004024745.2). Taxonomy (NCBI): domain Eukaryota; kingdom Metazoa; phylum Chordata; class Mammalia; order Artiodactyla; family Tayassuidae; genus Catagonus; species Catagonus wagneri. The sequence goes on from PVHT021183553.1 coordinate 1,200,418, forward strand.
TCTCAAATAATGGAATGTATAGAAAATATTGGGAATTTTGAAAACACCGTCTCTTATTAGATGCCCTGGGGAGCACTGTCCCTGTCACTGTCCCTCCCCTGAAGACTCAGGGCACCCGTCTCCCAGCAGGTCACTTTGGATTTGAATCTTTTTTTTTTTTTTTAATGGCCATACCCACAGCATATGGAAGTTCCTGGGCCAGGGATCAAATCTGAGCCACAGCTGTGGCCTAAACCAGAGCTGAGGTGTTCTGGATCCTTTAACCCACCAAGTTGGGCTGGGGATTGGAAGCGACCTCCACAGCGAGCTAAGATGCTGCAGTCAGATTCTTTTTGTTGTTTGCTTTTTTAAGGGCTGCACCTATGGCATAGGGACGTTTCCAGGCTAGGGGTCGAATTGGAGCTATAGCTGTGGGCCTACACCCCAGCTCACAGCAAAGCCGGCTCCTTAACCCAGTGAGTGAGGCCAGGGATCAAACCCACACCCTCACGGATCCTAGTCAGGACGGGAACGTGGTCCCTTGCATACAAATGTTTACGTACGTTACACAGCTCATTGAAATTCTTTTTGTATTATCTTAGTTGTTATTATTATTTTTTGTCTTAAGTCGTTTTAGGGCCGCACCCGCGGCATATGGAGGTGCCCAGGCTAGGGGTCTAACAGGAGCTGTAGCCGCCGGCCTTCGCCACAGCCACAGCAACGCGGGATCTGAGCCGCGTCTGCAACCTACACCACAGCTCATGGCAACACCGGATCCTTAACCCACTGAGCAAGGCCAGGGATCGAACCTGTAACCTCATGGTTCCTAGTCATATTCGTTTTTGCTGTGCCACGACGGGAACTCCTATCTTAGTTATTTTTCCATTTCTTTTTTCAGCAGCATCCACAGACGTGGGGAACACCAGCCCCCGGTTTCCTGTCACCTGAAACCCCTGTAGTTTCTGCATAGGAACCAAAAGGGTACATCCCCCAAGCCTGAGAGAAAGCCTGGGTTTGGTATGAGAGGCTGGGGTGGCAAATGAGTGTCCTCTCAGGTGGCTGCATTGAGGAGGGTCCCCCAGGCCCGGGGACCCAGGGAGCGCTTGCCCAGCCACGTGACGATGCTGGGGGGAGGGCGAGGGCGGGAGGCGTTTGCAGTTTGCTGGAGGTCCTCACACGGCTGAAAAGCAGCACCTCCGGCCTCTCTGTAGTTCTGGGTGGGAATCTGGCCTCCGGTGACCAGCTTGCGTGATTCTCGTGACCTCGGTGGCACTTCCACTTTTTCACTCAGCCGACGAGCCGACCACGCCCCTCCTGCTGTGCTGCTGTGTGGACCAGTGATAAGGACTCTTTACTGGCCTGGGACCCAAATACGGTCACGAGTCCCATTCTCCCTATTCATCTTCTGTGTGCCCACCAGGGCTTACCGTCAGGACCGCACCCCAGGAAGAACAAGCGCCCCGGGGCTCCATCCGCCTGGAAGGTCAGCGCTGCTTCCGGGAGCAGGTCCCCGCCTGTGGCTGCCGCCACCCATGTCCCTGCTGAGAACCCTCAGTCTGGTGGCTGCGTGGCAGGCGGTGCTGGGCTGCTGTGGTCCCCACGTGCGGGGCTAATGGCGCTCGGGCTCCTGTAACTGCTCAGCGAGGTCACACGCACAGCTCCTGTTACTGCAGCATCACCCTGGGTCCGGGCGCAGGGCTGCTCGCTGGCCGGCACAGGTTCTCCCCAGCCTCCTCCCCTAAACTGGCACCATGGGTGCTTTACTCGCACAGACTCTGGCTCTAGTGCGGCGGCGAGGGTGCACCCGCTACTGGGAAAAGGCAGAAAAGAGCTCAGGGGACTTTCCAGGAAGGCGGGGTTGGGGGACGAGGTGCAGCACGTGGCAGCCCCGGGTGGAGATGGGGGAGAGCCGGTGACCCTCCTGATGCCCCGGGGGGCCCCGGGCCTGGCAGAGAGAGCAGCCAGGGGACACGAGTCCACAAGTTGCGACGGTCTCAAGAGAACAACAGCACACTGACCCCACCTTACCCTGGAAACCCAGCAGCCAGGCGACACACAACACGACACGACTGAAATAAACACACCGGCAGGGGGAGAAGGCGTGAGGCGTGTAAAGCAGACCTGGCGTCCCGGAAATAACCAAGGGATACCGCTGCCCTAAAAATACACTCCAAGTAAGGGACACAGCTGCTGTGGGAGGTGTGGGGCGGTGCCAACGCGGGAGGCAGAGCGGCCTGGCTTCCCCACCAGGGCGTGGCGTGAAGGAGAGGGTAAAAGACGACCCCGAGCCTCGGCCGGAGCGCTGGGGAGGACGGAGTTGGTCTCTGTGGGCTCAGCAGGGCTCGGGGTGAGACTGGACGGGCTGTGCTGACCTGGAGATGCCGGAGGAAGGGGTGGCAGGTCTGCGGTGGGGACCGGGGGCGTCTGGGCTGCGATCCTGGCCTGATGAGGAGGGAGAGGAGGCCAGACAGCCAGGGGCTGGGAGAGCCGAGGAACCGGCACAGGACTGGACGGAGAACTCGCAACCCCGCGCCCGGTCGCCGCCCACGAGATGAGCACAGATCCCGGGCCCTGCACGTGGTCAGGCGACTCTGCTGAGTGAATGAATGAATGCGTATGACTCCGACCCTATCAGAGGCCCCGCGAGGACGTTCTCAAAGAGGGGACCAGGTGCTTCTGGGTTGGAGGGTCTCTGAACTCGGGTTAGTGAGGGAGCTAAATGGCCACTAAGGCTCTGGGGCCAAGGACCCACTGTTCCTGTGACACCTGCATCCGAGGACGTGTGCTGACCAGCAGACTGCCCCGTCCTCGACGCAGGGAACTCACGTGGACTTCACCTTCTGAACAAGGAGCGGTTACAGAAAAAGACATACACTTACAGAAATCTTGTCACCATTTTTAGCATGGAATTGGGAGCTGCGTGTTTCAACTGGCTTTCATTTTGAGGAGCACCGGATCCATCTTTTCTGCCAGTCCCAACCCAACCTGAAGCCCAGGGATTGGATCAACTCGGATGCTGCCTTTTTCTTTTTTTTTCTTTTTTTTCTTTTTAGGGCCGCACCCACAGCATATGAAGTTCCCAGGCTAGGGGTCCAGTCGGAGCTGTAGCTGCCGGCCTACACCACAGCCACAGCCACACAGGATCCGAGCCCCGTCTCTGAGCTTCACCACAGCTCAGGGCAATGCTGGACCCTTAACCCAGTGAGCAAGGCCAGGGACTGAACCCTCGTCCTCACGGACGCTAGTAGGGTTCGTTACCACCGAGCCACGACGGAAACTCCAGGATGCTGTGTTCTGAGCAGTGCCCTGGGGTGGCCAAGGGCCAGCCCATCGACGACGTGATCTCTGCAGTCACCGTGACCTGACGGGCTTAGTTGGGAAGGAGCTCGGGGTACAGAACCTGTAACCCGTGGCGGGCTGTGTCCCCCATCAGCCCTGAGGAAAGTCCAGCATTAAAGGCTCTTGGGTGTCCTTTATTCACCCTCGTCCTTCGGGTACCATTTCATCTGAACACAGACACCATGCCCTTTGAGAGAGAAAAGCCGAAGCTGACCCAGAGTCGCCCTGGAAAGTATTCGGGCATCATCAGGCGGCTTCTAGCTCCGAGGACGCTCGCACCGAGGGCTTGGTTCCCTGCTCTGAACAGTGGGCTGTTCTGAGGATTAAGCTGGTCCCTGAGAAGCACACAGCCATGTTCGGGACACGGTCACTGAGCTCAAGGCTTTCCTGAGGGTCCCAGGGCCTCCCCTTAGAGCTGGACGAGCCACACAGACATGGCCCTGAATCCCAGGCCACCCGCGGTGGAGGACCGGGAGCGGGTCTGCAGACCGAGGCTAAGCGGCCGGAAGGCCTCCCTGAGGGCTGCTGGCCCTCGTCCCCTGGGTCCCACCGTGGTGCGGGGCAGCACCAGGCTGGACCCCGGGCTTCTGTCTGCCCGCCTAGAGCTCCACCAACCGCACCTGCCTCTGGGCTCCGGACGGACGCCCACTCGCTCCCACTCGGGCGCTCTGCCTTTGACCTCAGCGTCACGTCTCCCGCCTGTGAACCGCAGGGGGACCTGCAGACCGGGTGTGTGGAACGGGGCCTTCCTCTCATTCAAGCGGACATGAGTGCGGCCACTTGTCCTGAGGTCCAGCAGCACCCCGCCCCCCAGAAGCCCACGCCCACCTGCCCGCGCTCCGAGAGTCAGAGTCAGGAATGTACAGATGGCAGGTGCAGTGACTGCTCGCCCGTCTGCCCTCCACCCCTAAAGCAAGACGAGCAGGCCCACGGCGCCGAAAGATCACACCGAGAAAGGCCTTCTCTGTGTCCTTCAAAAGTTTAAACCACGTTGCCCTGAAGGAAAGACACATCAGCTGGGGTGATTCTCATGGTTCAGAGCCGGCAGGAGTGGCCTTGGGGGCTGTCAGTGGACGTGGGTGAGGAGCTGGCGGTCTGAGAACTGCTGCCAGCTGGCGGGCGGGACTCCCACCCGGATGGGGCTGCGGGCAGCAGCACACGTGGGGCAGGTGGAGCGGAGGGTGGGCCGGGCCGCTCTGTCGCTCTGTCCTGTGCAGACGAACCTCTCTTAGGGCTGGTGGGCCATCACAGGTTTCTGCGAACACACGTGGACACATCAGCGTGCACAGATACACACGCATGCACACACGTGCAGGCACACGCCCAGAAACACCCAGGCAGGCACAGAGGCGATGCACAGGTGGCACACAGGTAGACGCAAACAGATTATGAGCGTGTGTACATAACACACATCGGCGCGCGTGCGTGCACACACACGTACACCTGTTAGTAGTCAGAGGTATCAGTCCGTCTCTTCGGGGTCTTTATTCAGCCTTTCTCTGCCTGTGTCCCCACCTATGAACCTGGGTCAGTGACTCTGGCCCCCATCACACGGGGCGTACAGATGGAAAGCCTTTGACACTTTAAACCTCTGACCCACAGGAAGGTGTATTCCAATTTGAAAGCATTTAGATTTTCAGGTTCCCATTGGCAATTTCCTTCTTTCCTTTTTGTGGCCGCACCCACAGCGTAAAGAAGTTACTGGGCTGGGGACTGAACTCTCGCCTCCACAGTGACCTAAGCTGCTGCCATGGACTACTTAACCCGCTGCCCTACAGCAGGAACTCCAGCAATTTCTTATTAATCTCCATCAGCCTCCTGCCCGCTGGCCACGTCCTGGCCAAGGTCCAGGTGGCCTCTTCTGGGCTCAGGCCGGCCCGGCAGGGTGTCTCTACCTCCTGTCATTTCCTCTCACGTGTGTCCCCTTGTCCGGGGTGGCCCAAAGCTGTATCAGCCACGTGTGCCACCTCCCTGCCTGCCAACGTAAGGTCGCACACAATCAACGGTGACCCCTGTAAGAGGCCGAAACCCCATTTTTAAAGCGGAGCTCCTGGAAGAACAGTGCTGTCACTCCACCTTCCTGAACAGCCAAGCCGATGGCTCACTCTTACAACTGGTGCGCAGCCAGAGTCCCTGCTGGGTGGTGGCAGCGGGCAGGTGGATGTGACCGTGAACAGCGATGGGGACAGGAGGTGTCTGGACCCTGCCTGCGGTCACCGAGTCCTCGCGCCCAACCCCGTGAAGCAGGCGTGACTCTGTGGTCCTAGAGGTCATGTGTCGCGCTGTCCCAGCGCCCTGTGTGTGAGGTGCTGCTGCGGCTTCAGGCAGGGGGCACCTGCGTCAGAAAAGCCGGCGCCTCCATCGGGCTGTCCTGCGGCTGGAACCACCAGGGACCACGCTGTCGGAGGAGTTCTGTAAGATCAAGGCCACAGCCCCTCCCGGCCAGCCGGACACTCCCTGGGCTTTGGGAGGAAACACAAGCTCCTGCAGGGAGCCCCTCCCACGGAAGGCGGGGGACAGCCCTGACCCTGGCATCTGCACAGGTGGCTCAGTCAGTGGAACGACGTTGCAGACTGGGTGGCCCGTGGGGCTGGGCAGAGGGTCTCCACCGCCTCATGGGCCATTGCCGTCCCCAAGCCGAGACCCACCTGGGGCGAGCAGACGCATCACCAGTAAACTCTGGCACCTTCGAGAAACGTTTTCGATTTTCCTTTCCATCTCTCGCAGATTGGACTTTTTGTCAGTTAATCCCGGTCCTTTACTCTGAAGATGTGTTGTCAGCATGTCAGCCCGACAGGTCACAGAGCTGTAAAGCCACCTGGGTGCCTAGAGACTTACCGCAAAGCTGTGGCTGGTGTTCGCCTTCCTGCCGTTGGGGTTCCTCTGGGTCAGGGACCCCCGGTACGCAGACTCCCGGTGGAAGGAGGCACCCTCCTTGTCTTTGGAGAAAATGGCAGGGAGGTCGCTTATTAATCGCAAACTTACCCCAAACACTACCTTTGGCTCCTAAGAAATTTTAGAAGGAGCATAAAGACCAACACACCCTCTTTCGAGAAACCCCGTGGCCCCGGGAGAAGATGTAAATCCGCTGCATGTGGGAAAAGGCCCCGAGGCAGGCGGGTGGCGAATGAGAAAGTCTGGAAGCCGGACACAGCCACCCGACTTCACTCATCCCAAGGGCTGTCTGCGAGCAGGGGAGGGACACCAGAGACCCCCTTGTAGGACCAGGGAAGGGGGGAGCTGGGACGACGGGGTGGCAAGGGTCCCGCTCAGACACGGGGTAACAGGAGGCACCACAAGGGCCCGCAAAGGCTGGGCAGCGGGGGACCGGGCCCGGAACTGGGGTGGCGGCTGCGGTAGGGCTGCAGGTGAGTGATGGACCGGCATGCAAGATCGCCAGAGCCCGGCCCGGCCTGGCGCTGCGCAGGCGACCGGGCCTTACAGCCGTGCGTCCAGGCCGATGTCCTTGTCAGCAGCAGCACATCAGGGGAGGCTGGTCACACTCTGTGCTCCGTGTAAGCAGGAGCTGTGCACCGTCAGCCCGTTTACAGCGCGGGACGTGGAACCACCACCTCCACCTTTACGGACTCAAAGCGGCACATGCAGGCCCCCAGACGCCGGCTTGCGGGACGGTGGGAAGCACCGGGCTGTGCTCTGGGCATCCAGGCTGTGAGATGCTGGGCCCCACGGTCACGCAGACATAGGGGCCCTGACTATTTTCACTGTTTTCAGTTTATCTCCCAGGCCCCGGGGACAAGGGAAGCAGGCGACTCTCACCTGGACTTTTGGGGTAGTTACTGAGCTTCCTCCTCACAAGACAGGGCACAGCCACCACCTGGAAGAAAGAGCCGTCCCCGGGCGTCACTGCCCCACACACTGGTTAGGAGTGCTGGGGGCTAAGTCCGAGTCCCTCACTGTTCTTCCAGGTTCTGATGAACCAGGGGCAGCGGCCTTCGGCTCTTTGGCAATATCTGAACTTAAAAATGCACGTTCGATAAAGTAAGCTCTAAAGGCCAGGATACAAAAGAGACGCTTGAGTTTTGGAGAACGGCCAGCTTTGGGTGGGCATAGGGAAAGCACAAGCTTCAGCCCCACAGACCCGGGTTCAAACCCCTCCCACCGCGACAGGGGCCCTTTTACACATTCTCTCTGAACTCAGTCTCCTCATCTAGAAAGTGGGCCAGTAGCCCCTTTGCAGGATTGAAAGCGTAACTGTGCCTCATATGTCCCCAGCTCCCAGCAGCTCCTGGGCCCCACGCCTTTCCTCCTCTCCCCCTTTCCTGTTACTTGCTTCTTCTTTTTTTTTTTTTTTGTCTTTTTGCCTTTTCTAGGGCCGCACCCGCAGCATATGGAGGTTCCCAGGCTAGGGGTCTAACAGGAGCTGTAGCCACCGGCCTACGCCACAGCCACAGCAACGTGGGATCCGAGCCGCGTCTGCGACCTACACCACAGCTCACGGCAACGCCGGATCCTTAACCCACTGAGCAAGGCCAGGGATCGAACCCGCAACCTCATGGTTCCTAGTCGGATTCGTTAACCACTGAGCCACAACGGGAACTCCCCTGTTACTTGCTTCTTAAAATGGGCTAATTCACTCCCCGATTCGTCTCTTCGGGGGCGAAGCGAGAGCGAAACACCCTAACTGCCCTCGGAGTCTTGCCAGCACGGCCCCCCGGGACCCAGCCTGGTTCCTCTATGGGCTGAACCAGGAGGCAGGTACAGAAGCCTTTGGGGCTGGGCTTCCCGTGACAAGTCGGGGAGCACCCCAGCCCTGGGAAGAGAGGCGGGGGCCAGGAGGCTGCCCGAGACCCGTCACCATGGTCGGTGCGATCTCGATCCGGTATATCTACCTCCCCGAGGCCCCCCTTCCTCATCAGCACAGCAGGGGTGCTGTCCATGCCGGCTCATCAACTGCAAGGATGGAGAAAAACCCCGTTTTTAACTGTGAACAGCTACCTACGTCTTGTCCCCGTGCCATTCTGTGCACGCTGGCTCTTGCGGTCACTCCTAGAGCCAGGACCCACGGCTCCCAGAGGAGGCCTGCCCCCAGGCCCTGGAGACTGACACCCCTGTGAAGTGTCACCTGTGACCGGTGGGCGTTGGGGCTACGCGGCCAGCACAGGGTCCCTGCACAGGGTGACCCCCGTGACGTGCACTGACTCGAGGGCTCTGTGTCACCCTGAGCCAGTCACCCCGCCCGGGGTCCCCCTGCCTCCTCCCGCTCTGCCCACCACCCCACACCCCTGCTGGGCTTCCCTGAACATTCCTGACAAACACCCTACAACTCCCGGCCCTCAGTGTGCGCCCCGGGGAAGCCGGCCTGTGGGACTCGGGTTCTCAGAGCCGGAACACCTCAGCTCCACCGCCCACAGACCTGTCACGCTTCTGAAAGAGCCGGGCCAGTCTTTTACCCTCTTCCGCCTCTGGAGCTCGGATGGGGGAACACATACCTTGACCTCATCTGAAGGGTGTGCACTTGGATCCTTAGGAGTTTGGCCGTGCTTCCCAGCAAGCCGGGGGAGAAATACCTGGAGGACAAGAAGAAGCTCGCGCATTATTACTGCGCAGTTGACCTCTGGCCACAGACGCGAGGATGGATGTTTTCTTTCATCCTTGGGCTGGGGCGCCGAGATGGCAGTCAGCCCTCGGGAGCACAGCCCTCCGGTGCTCTGTGACTGGGGCTGCCGGGCTTAGCAAATGAGAACACAGGGAGCTCCTGCTGTGGCTCACTGGTAAGGAACCTGACTAGTACCCTGAGGATGCGGGTTCGATCCCTGGCCTCGCTCCGTATGTTAAGGATCTGGCGTTGCCGTGAGCCGTGGTGCAGTTTGCAGACATGGCTCAGAGCTGGCGTTGCTGTGGCTGTGGCGCAGGCTGGCCGCTGCAGCTCTGATGTGACCCCTAGCCTGGGAACTTCTTTATGCCACAGGTGCGGCCCTAAAGCGCAAAAAATTAAAACACAGAACTCCAGGTAGCTTTAAATTTCAGATCAACCACAAGTAAACGCTCTAGTATCAGTATGTACCAAATACTGCATGGGACAGACCTATGCTAGAAAACAACTGATCTGAAATTCAGGTCTGACCGGGCGTCCTGTGTCTGCTGCTCCTGGGAGCCCCATCATCCTTCTGCCGTATTTCCTCACGGTGGGACCTGTCTGGAGATTCCCGACTTGAACCCGGGAGAAGGACGCTGGTCCCGGGGCTGCTCTGTGGCTGGCGGGTCCCCGCCCACAGCTGCCCGCCCTCCTCCTCTCGTCCCATCTGCCACGAGATGCCGCTCTATAAAGCCCTCAACACCAGGTGTTGTTCGGCTCCTCCTGGACCTGAAACTGCGTGTGCTTGTGTGTTTTCGCCCGCGTGCGTGCCTGTGTGCGTATGCGTGTGCGTGTGTACACGCAGCTGGCCTTGTCTCCTGTCCTCACGCAGGAGCCGAGGGTCTCCCCATAAAGGACTTTCTTCAGCCAGAAACGACAGGCAGGGACGAAGAGGAACCCTCGGTGACAGGAAAGGGGCGGGAGACGGCCGGCCGGGGCCCCCACTCACCGGCAGGTTGGACTTCCCGCGGGCCTTTCCCGAGGGCTTCACCGCGAGCCCCGCTGCCCGCAAGGCTGCGATCCTGGACTCGATATCAGACACCTGGGGAAGGGCAGATGGACGGACAGAGAGACGCCACTCCGATGTCCCTTCTCCAGGTCGCGGAACGGGAAGAGCGGCGGCCCCCCTTCTCGGGTGTCATTGCACTTCCCTAACTCGGGTGTCCCGACCAGGGGCACCTCCTGGGGCCCCGCCTTCTGTCACCGCCACGGTTGTCCAGAGGGTCACCCCAAGGCTGGAGGATGGGGGCCCATCCCTGACGGATGGAGGGAGGGGAGTGACGGGGGGAGAGGCGGAAGAGGAAGCTTCTGGAAACAGGAACCAGACCCCATTCGGATCCATTCAGACGCCCCAGGGGCCCCCAAATCCTTCTCTGCGGTCCCCAGGGCGCTCTGCAATCCGGCTTCTCCCCCGTTCCTTCTCTTTCCCTCTGCTCCAGGCTCAGGGCTTTACCGCTGATCTGGGAGCAGACCGAGTCTGACAGCACCTGGGGGCCTCTTCCCCCCTGCTCTCTCCTTCCGGACCCCCTTCGGAGCAGCCCCGCCGTGTGCTCCCCTGGGCTGCCCTCTCTTCGCAAACCTCGGTTGTTGACTCGCTTTTTATCTCCTCCCACTGAAAACATAAGCTCTGCGGAGGCAGCGGCTCGGCCAAGATGCCCCCACAGCTGCACCTGCTGAGCCTGAAACGCTGCCGGGCACAGCCACACTCCTTAGCCCTGCACGAGGGTATAACTGAACGCCAAGTTCCCCAGCCGGTTTGCTCCTCCGGTGTGTGCAGCCCGGGGGTGGGCAGTGGGAGCTGGGTCCCCCACCCCCTGGGGGGCGGACCCCCTCTTCTCTGGGGTGCCCAGGGGGAGGGCAGGGCAGAGCCCGTCACCTTGACTGTCTCTGGGAGGCCCTGGCTTTGACTTTTGCACACGACCGACACCCCTCTCGCCCTAAATCAAGCCCTGGACCCGAGCTCCAGCTCACAAGCTGACCCTCAGAGTCGGTCCTGAGCCCTGGGGCCGCCCTAAAATCTAAGCCTGCTTCTGGAGATGCCCTTCTCATGGGACACGGAGGGGTCGGTGTCAGCATCTTCCTTCCGTGGCTGAAAACGCTGCCTGTCTCAACTTAAATGGGAAAAGGACCGGGTGGGGTGCGGGCCAAGGCGGGGGATTCCCACAGAGGCCCCAAGCCGGAGCTGCCGGGGTGGCTCGTCTGTGTGAGCCCCTGGGGGCTGTCCATCACTGCCGGGCCTTCAGAGCCCCCCATCCACCTGTGGGGGCCCCCCGCCCCCGGGGCCGCTCAGACTACCTCGCTCTCTGTTTGCCGCACCTCCGAGGCCGTGGTGGCCACTCTGTCTTCCAGCTCCGACAGCTCCTCGTCCGGGCTCCTTTTGGGCTGCGCGGGATCCTGAGGGCCCCGGGGGCCCTTCTCCCACCTGGGTGCCGGGCCTGCAGCCGGGCACACCTAGGAAAGGGGAGCAGAGACAGTGACCCCAGCAGGAGCAACCGCAGGGTCTCACCCGCACAGGTGCCAGCCTGAGGCTGCTCCTTTGTGTTAACTCCGGAGACCCTCTGCGCCCTTGTCGAGAGCCCTCATGCTCCTCTGCGGCTGCGACCGGGCTAGTGGCTTAGTTACAAACTGCTGATCCCTGGCCCTACCTCCGCCTGGGTCCTGCGGAGACCCCCCGGGTGGCCTCACCCGTGCGGCGGGCCTGGGGAGGCCCCTGATGGAGGTGCTGCCGTCCAGCGCCGCCCCTTCATCCCGGCCCTCCTCCTCCTCCGTGGACGAAGCCCCGTGGTCACTGACGCGGCGGGTCAGCTCCTCCAGTTTCCTCTTTAGCGCCGCCTCTTGCACGTCGGCATCCGTGGGCTCAGCGCCAGCGGGGCACTGAAATGGACAAGCGGGCGGATCCCGTTCAGTTGTTCAGTGGGAAGCGCTGGGCTCTGCGGCAGGGCTGGGGGGCCCGGCTGGAGCTGTGGTCCCCTCCGCGCCCCAGCCGAGCTGGCCCAAGGTGCCTGCTGACCGTCCCGCCCCCACGCTGCACAGGCTGGGGCGTTCCCGGCCATCCGACGGCACCCAGGGTACCCGAGATGCACCACTTTGGAACCAGACATTGGACGTTTTCGGCACAGGAGGCTGATTCTTCCCTCTGCCCCCAGACTGGGTCCCCAAGCTGTTTCCTAGGGTTCAGCACCCCTGCGGGGCCAAACCTCAGTCCAGACTTGACATTTGGCCAGGGGCTGGTTCGGGGGCTGACAAGTCTGGTCTTTTCTCTGCTCCCCTGCGTCAGGACCGAGGTACACGACAGCCGTGTGGCCTCGGAACCACCCGAGGGTGCTGGGGTGGGTCTGAACTTGCACAAGGACGAGGACATCGGTGTCTGCCATCCACGGCACGTCTTTCTGTGCCAGGCTGTGCGCCCACGGCCTCTCCCATGAGCCCCACGTCAGCTTTGCGATGGGGATCATGCTCTCAGACTCCAGCTCGGAGCTGAATGACAGGTGTCCCTCGTGTATTCGTGACTCTTGGAAAACCGCAACGTTGTGTGAATGGCGTGGTGACATTTTCTCTGACACAGTGAGTGGCGTCCCTTCTTCTTCTTCCTTTTTGTCTTTTTAGGGCTGCACCTGAGCATATGAAGGTTCCCAGGCTAGGGGTCCAATTGGAGCTGTAGCCACCAGCCAATGCACAGCCACAGCAACACGGGATCTGAGCCACATCTGAGACCTACACCACAGCTCATGGTAATGCCGGATCCTTAACCCACTGAGTGAGGCCAGGGATTGAACCTGCGTCCGCATGGATGCCAGTCAGATTCGTGTCCACTGAGCCACGAAAGGAACTCCCACACATCTTTTCTTGAGTTTGGAGCCGGGATTCTGTCTCCCAGGGTGAACCTGGGTGAGTTGTATGCCACGCAGAATATCTATTTACCTGCCTTGGCAGGTAAGAAACCCAGGGCTAAACAGAGCTTGTCTCCGGCAATCTCTTCTCCAGACTCCAGCTCTGTCTCTGCTTCTTGCAACTATTTTTCAGCGTTGCATTTTTTGGTTCTGATTTTTAAGTCTCTCTCTTTTTTAATCTGGTTGCAGCCCGCAGATGTGGGATCTCAGTTCTCAGACCAGGGAACCTGTGCCACAGCAGTGAAAACGCCAAATCCTAACCACTAGACCACCAGGGAACTCCAAGTATCTATCACAAATTCAGTTGGGAGTTGGAGCATAAACAGGTGCAGGGAAAAAAGGAAACCGACGGATAAAAACCCTCACTAGGGGCTGGGGGTCCTCATTTACTCCAGCTTTTAGCCTTACTCTACGGGTAGGGAAGGAATATACTCAGAGCCCCCAACGCCTGTGGCCGGCCTCACTCTATAAGCAGCAGACCAGGGTCTGGGCAGCGGTCACGGATGGGACCTGGGCCACAGCAGTGAAAGCGCCAAATCCTAACCACTGGGGGGCTTCACTAGGGTGCTACTTAGACCCACTGTGCGGGCTAGGCGGGTCGGCTTCCGTCCTCACTGCCCCCCGACCCAGCCCCCGCCAAGTGCTCCCGGCACGCAGAGGGCAGTGCTCGCCCTGTTTAATTCTCTCTGTGCAAAGAGCTGGGGGCTCAGAGCTGGGGGCTGAGGGCCGGCTGGAGCGAGCAGACGGGGAGCGGCTGGTTCACCGCGTTCTTTTCTCCAAGATCTCCATTTCCCCACGAAGCTCCAAAATCCAATCTTGGCAGAGGCCGTAAGAGGCAGAGGGAACCCCCAGGACGCTCGGAGGGTGGATCTGACGGGGTCCGAGGCATCTTTCTCCCAGAGCACGTGACATCCAGAGACTTCAGAGTCCTCCTACCTGGGGAGGTACTGTGAGGCCCGTTTTCCGACGCCAAGAGCAAAAGCTGGGAGCGGTACCCAGGCGGGGGTGGCGTTGGGGGGATGAACAAAGCAGGGCAGGTGACACATTCAGAAAGACCAGGAAGCGGAGACTGAAAGGCCTGTGACTGTCACTGCCACGGGGCAGTCTTTGTCACTGCCGATCCTGACCAGCACAGGAAGGCGGGAATTGATTAAGTCAGGCTGATCAAACTAAAAGGCAGGGGCCCCGGGCCACCGCGGGCCAGGAGCCCGCCAGGTAATAACCTCAAGTGACTGCAAGTGCGACTTCCTCCTCCCTTGAGTCACCGGGCCCCTGAGTCACCAGGGTCTATTAACTCCCGGGCCAGGACGCGAGAAAATCGATTCTTCAGTTTTCTCCCAAGCAGATGCATCTTTCCTGCCATTATCTCTTTTGTGGTCCACCTTGTTTAAAGAAGGAAATAATGGCCCCAGCGACGGGGAGATGCTTCTGCACTGTTTGGTGGGTAATTAGCTTGATCTTCGTAGCACCGACAGCCCAAGTGGGCGAATCTGCCCCAAGGAGGAACATGAGCTGAGAAACCTCAACTCCAGGCTTTCAGGAAGACGCGGCCCCCACTCTCACCTCGAGTGGCTGCTGGCAATTGAAAGCAGCCCTGGTCACGCTCCATGGCATCTGGGACGCAGCCATCAGTACCTGGGGGAAGGGCCCCAGGGGCAGCCGCTGTGTCCCCGGCGAGCGTGGAACCTGGGGCCGGAGGGCCAGGGACAAGGCCCTGGCCACGATACGATCCTGGTTTTCCATCTGGCTGCCAGAGTCCCCGCGCCCCCAGGAACACCTGCCTCAGGGGCTCTAAGCTGGGCGTGCCCCTCCCTTCTGCCCAAAGCAGGTGCTGCCCTGCCCGTGCGAGCGCCAGGGGGACGTCAATTACCCGCTACCTGGACACGCACGGATGGAAACCGACAGTGAACTCCTGGGGTTTTCAGCGTGTTTGCAGCAAAACAAACAATGTACGATTTCCCAATGCAGTCCAGACTTGGACCGTGGAGGAGAATATGAGCCAGCGTAACTTGTCAGTGGTGAGGCTTTTTCACGGGGGACCCGGGTCCGCGTCCGCAGCTGGAGCTCTCGGCCCGGGGGACTCACCACCCACCGCTCGGGGCGGGGCGCGTGCCAGGGCTCCGTTTCCTGTGCCTCCTTCCTCTCAGCCCCCCGGCAGCCTCGGTCCTCCCCACCGCGTGCTGTGCCGACTTTGGCCCCCTCTGGGCAGGCGCGGCTGTTTATTTATAGAAAGTCTTTGCTGAATATCCGTCACTCAGAAAGTCCTGGGCACAGGAGTACAAGTGCAGAGACGAGCAACGGGTCATGGAGGAGTGTTCGCATTGACCGGACAGAGCGCTGCTCTCGGGAACAAGGAGGCAGAGAGGGGGACTGGCTCAGCGGGCCGAACACGGGGATGTGTCTTTTTCTGCAAGTCCCCAAAGCTGCTAAATTAAAAACTTGCTGAAAACAGACAATTGAATTCCAGTCTTCACCCCACTGTGTCCCGGCCTGGGGGCTGGGGGCTGCCTGGCCTGTTGTGGTTCTGCCACCTGGGAGAGCTCTGTCCTGGTCACACCGGCCCCTCCGTCATGGTCCTCCGGCCACCCCAGGGGCCAAGCCAGTCACTCCCTGGTCCCATCACGCGACGCTTTCCTGCATGAGCATCTCCCGGCTTCCATGAAAGAAGCGTGGGCCGCCTGAGTCGGCAGCTGAGAGCGGGCTCCTTGCCACAGGCCTTCTCAGGGCCTCTCGCGC
The DNA here is from genome assembly GCA_004024745.2 of Catagonus wagneri. Classification (NCBI taxonomy): domain Eukaryota; kingdom Metazoa; phylum Chordata; class Mammalia; order Artiodactyla; family Tayassuidae; genus Catagonus; species Catagonus wagneri. The sequence continues at coordinate 1,215,958 of PVHT021183553.1, forward strand.
CCTGCTGTGCTCCGGGCAGAGGTCGGTGACCTCCCTCAGAGACGGAGGTGGAAGGGCGCACAGCCCAAGGGGGCACGGGGGTGCTGCCAGAGGAGAAGCCAGCTGGGCCCGAGGACGCTCCCCAAGACGGAGACGCAGGGTGTAAAACCCACATTTCTGCCCCACCTCCCATGGGATTTCAGCCTAATCTATGTTTGAACGGAAAACCTGACCCTGATTCACCAAAAAGCCACCCAAAGAAAGGCTCTCCCTACGCATCTGCTTCTTTCCACCCATCCTTTCTGGAGCCCAGCCCTGAAAGGACCGAGCTGAAGGTCCCTAACGGGTTCTAGGTCAGCTTAGGCTGGGGAGAGGCGGGACCCCGCGGGCCATTAGCCCCGGGCAGACCGGCTGCTGCTGGGAGCCGGGGCGGGGGTGGGGGGTTGGGGGTGCTGATGGAGGCGGAGGGCTCAGCAGAGACCCCGCCGGGCAGCCCTGGAAACACCACAACTTAGGGGAGGCCCTGGAGAGCAGTCTGGTGGCGGAGCCAGACCCCCACCCCCGACCCTGTGGTCTGAGAGCTCCAAGTGGGGAGGGGCCCGGGGAGAACAGCCCCCTGGCCCCCCAGAGTCTGCATCCGGAATCGCAGCAACTAACCATAACCACACGCCCAGCTGCTGTCTCCCCGGTCCGTTTCCAGACCTTCCTGTTGGGGACACACTCGATGTGTGGTCCGTCCCTGCACCCGGGCCGTGCAGGCCCGCAGTGGAGCCCCCGCGCCGTCAGTGTGCAGACGAGGCCGGCCTGGCACTCAGCGGGGCCCCTGAGATGTGCGTGGGGGACCCTCCCGGACGGAGCTTCGGTTGGAGAGCCTCCATCCCAAGCAGGCCCGCCGCCCGCCCGCCGCTTCACGCCCTTGGATCCGTCAGTTACAGAACGGCCCAGTCCCACCGCGTCACCCCTCGAGCCAGGCCCTGTCGGGGACTCTGCTGAGTCTGCATCCACCTTGTGGCCACGACGCTCTCGTGTAAAACATCACTGCCTTCCCCCCGCGAAGCCTACTCGCCGCTTCTAAACCTCAGTCAGCTGCCCGTCAGTGTCGCAGTTTCAGTATGACGAAGAGGCCTCCTGGTCCTCCAAGAAACGCCGCGCGAGGTGCCGTGCGGATCAGCGTCCACAACGCGGGCGGCTCCGATTTCACAGGCGCTAAGTGCTCCGAGCTGAAATTCCTCAAAACACATAGAAACCTGTAAAAGGTTTTAGACGAACAGAGCCTTGCCTCCTCTTGGATGAGACGTCATACTTGATAGAGTATAAAACATATTTTCGCCCAAAGGGAGACGGTGCTCACACGTGCTACGACGTGGAGGAAGCTTGAAAACCTTCTACCCAGTGAAAGAAGCCGGGAACAAATGGGCACACCCTGGAGGACCCAGTTCATGTGAGATGCCCGGCTGGGCACCAGCATTCCTTCGAGGGTGACGCTTTAGAAATGACAGAGGTTGGCGTTCCCTTCGTGGCTCAGTGGTTAACGAATCCAACTAGGAACCATGAGGAGGCAGATTCAATCCCTGGCCTTGCTCAGTGGGTTAAGGGTTCAGCATTGCTGTGAGCTGTGGTGTAGGTCGCAGATGTGGCTCGGATCCCGCGTTGCTGTGGCTGTGGTGAAGGTCGGCAGCTACAGCTCCTGTTAGACCCCTAGCCTGGGAACTTCCATACGCCACGGGTTCTGCCCTCAAAAGACCAAAAAAAAAATAAAAGATTTTTGGCATGTGAATTTCATGTTAATAAAAAATATATTTTGATGACACTGCATATCTCTTTAAAGGAGGCTTATGCAATCTCACGGTTTTTAAAAAACTGAAAGGCTTAATTTCTTAGAGATCAGTGGGTGTTAGGAAGTCTCCCCCAAAGAAGCAGCTAGAAGCCTTCTTTCCAGCCACCTTACCTGGCTCTCAGACGAGGGCAGGCCTCTCTGCCTGGAGCGGTGGGAGCTCACCCTCTGAGCCCCGATGACTTCTTCATCCGAGGTGTCCACGTCGGCCAGATACTGCTGGCGGAGCTGCTCACTCCTGACGCTGTTTGTCCCTTTGGAGTAAGAACGGGTCAGGATTACTTGGAGTGAAAAGCTGAAAGCATGGATGTTTTTTCCAATGAAGAAAAGAGATCAAAGAAAACGAGGATGTGATGAAATCCCACTGATGTCACGGGCTGAGGTCCCTGGACCGGGCTAAAAATGGAGCCGAAGTCGAGTTCTCGTTGTGGCTCAGCAGTTTACGAATCTGACTAGTATCCACAAGGACGCAGGTTCGATCCCTGGCCTCCCTCAGTGGGTGAAGGATCTGGCGTTGCTGTGAGCTGTGGTGTAGGTCGCAGATGTGGCTCAGATCCTGAGCTGCTGTGGATGTGGCTGGCAGCTGCAGCTCTGATTTGACCACAGCCTGGGAACTTCCATAAGCTGCAGGTGTGGTCCTAAAAAGCAAAAAAAAAAAAAAAAAAAAAAAAAAAAAAAAAAAAAAAAAGGCGGGGGGGAGCAAACATCAGGTCCCCACATAAGGAAGCTCAGGAAGCGGAGGCCGGCCCGGCGCTCACTGTTCACCTCGGGGCCGGAAGAGCAAAGGCCAGGCTGGCGGAGCAGAGGCGACGCGGTTACACTGCACCGAGTTCCGTGAGCCTGGGGGGGTGGGTCCTGGGAAGTTTCCACGAGTGGAAGTGACTTCAGGAAGCTGTTAGCTATTCCGCGTAGGTCACTGAAGGCTGGTTTTCCTGCCAGAGACCCTGACGCGGCCTGAGGTACTTATGCCTGGGGACGTTCACCCAGTGAACAGCTCCGGCCGGCCTGGAGGGCACCGCCCGCAGCCAGGCTGGCACAGAGAAGGGGCAGGGGCGGCTGGGGTCGGCTCCCAGGTTGGGGGCCGCGTTGGAGCCAGAGCCCATGAAGCAGGGGGCACAGCTGTTTCTGTGCTTGATGTGCGGCTGGCCGCATGGCTCCAGGGACTCTGCCGACACCTTGAGCAACTCTGGGGTGGGCCCTTGGGTGCCAGGTGAGACTCCAACCCTGCTGACACTTTGATTTCAGCCTGAAAGTGTGGCGTTGATAACACAGTGGAGCCATGCTCGCCTCCTGGCCCCCGTGAGCTCATAAAAGTGTGCTGTTTGAAGCCCTTAAGTCTGTTATAGTTGTTACGTGGCAACGTCTAACAGATGCAAGCATCCCACTGGGAGCCCACGACAGCGCGACGGGCTAGGCACTCACCCCGTACGACAGCGAGGCACCTGAGGCAAGGTGGTTAAGTGTGCCAATCAAGTGAGTTCCCATCGTGGCTCAGTGGTTAACAAATCCGACTAAGAACCATGAGGTTGTGGGTTCGATCCCTGGCCTTGCTCAGTGGGTTAAGGATCCGGCGTTGCCGTGAGCTGTGGTGTAGGTTGCAGACACGGCTTGGATCCCCAGTTGCTGTGGCTGTGGCGAAGGCCGGCAGCTACAGCTCCTGTTAGACCCCTAGCCTGGGAACCCCCATATGCCACGAGTGCGGCCCAAATAAGGCAAAAAGACAAAAAAAAAAAAAAAAAAAGGTGTGCCGATCAAGCGCACAGCACAGCCCTTCATATCACAGACCCCACAGCTTGTCTGATGCATCATTAAAAGACAACACCGCCCACCAAACCCCAACATACTCCTTTCCAGCGTCCTTGTAAGACGCTCCCAATTTGAAAAACGAGGTGACAAAATGCGTCTTAGAATCCGTGAAACAGGGTGTTGAGTTGGTCAAAAGAGCTGGGCTTGAACCTCAGAGCTGCTGGGCTCCTTTCTCAGCCGATACAGTCTGTCTCCACCTCTCCCCGCCCCCACGGCCACCCCGTCCCCGTGCTGTGCTGGGGGCGGTTAGGGACCACACGTGGCCAAGCCTTGATCCTGTGACTTGGTCAATGCAGATTCGTTTATTCATTGTTTATGGGGAAGCAACTCCCCCCCAATGCCTCCAGGACCCTCATAGCGTGTGGGTCATGCGATTACAGTCCCCATAATATAATGAAAAGGGCAAATGGGAAGCAGACCCACTTCCTGGCAGCCGGCCTTAACCACATCTCCTGGCAGCCGCCACGTGGGCGCACACGTGTGGGAGGCCTGCGCTGCTCCTGGACGCTCATTCGTTCCTGCATGGGTGGGTCACCGGGACCCCGGGACCGGGCACTGGCTCCCACAGGGCACAGGAACAGACAGCACTCGGGACCTCATTAGGAGGCCAGCTGTCCGACAACACAATTAAACAGTGAATCTCGGGTCTCGGCACCTACAGGCCTCCTGACTCACACTGGGCGGGAGGGCAGGCCGGCTGGCCAGAACCTGGGCCCTCGGTCCCCGGGTGCCCTGGGGGGAGCCAGGTTCGGAGTGCCCTGTCCCACAGTCAGGATGGCCGATTCAGTGACCAGTGAGCCCATCTCTTCGGCGACACCTGCACGTGTCTGCCCCACCCCCGTCAAATGCAGCCGCGAGCCGGGCAGCCACTTCAGCCATCAGGGCTGGTGCTTCTTCCTTCCTTCCTTCCTTCCTTCCTTCCTTCCTTCCTTCCTTCCTTCCTTCCTTCCTTCTTTTTGTGTGTGTTTTTTAGGGCTGCTCGTGCAGCATATGGAAGTTCTCAGGCTAGGGGTCAAATTAAAGCTACAGCTGCCGGCCAACGCCACAGTCACAGCAACGCAGGATCCGAGCCGCGTCCGCGACCTACACCACAGCTCACGGCAGCACCAGATCCTTAACCCGCTGAGCAAGGCCAGGGTTGAACCCTCGTCCTCATGGATACCAGTCGGGTTTGTAAACTGCTGAAGCACGACGGGGACTCCAGCACTGGTGCTTTGAGGGTTACAGGCGAGCAGCCAGCCCAGGGAGACCAGGTGGCCGTGGCATCTGCCCGAGAATCATAGTGAAGGAAGGGGCTGCTGGAAACCGGCTGGCGTGCTGGCGGGGCGTTTTCCAGCGTCCCTCTCCTCCCCGCACAGCGCACGTGGGAGACAGTGGCCGAGGGCACCTACCAGGAGTGGCAGTGACCCCCAGGGCCACCGAGCAGAACTCTCCAGGCAGGCAGAGCTTGGCGAGGGCGTCCGGTCCGGCAGGCGGGAGGCTGCCTGTCTGCTCCTCTGGCTGCGGGCGGCACCCTGAGGCTCTGGCATCCGGCTCGTGGGAGCTGGTCCCCTCTGCGCAGGGCTCACCTGTGAGGGTCTGAGCACAGGGGGCCTGCTGCAGGTTTCACCAGAAAGGGGCTGCTCCTTGGAACGTGGGTGCCCCAGTCTACGCTGCCAGGCCTCCTCTGACGACTGAACACCGGACGCCTGTCCTCGGCAGCCCCTGCCAACTCAATTCCCTCTAATTTCAAAGCGCTCCGGACTTGCAGCTGGAGCAGGACCCGAGGCCCAAAGACCTTTCGGGTGCTGCCTCCCGGCTCCCAGCGCCCCCTGCCCCCCACCAGGGGTCCGCAGATCAGCCTGGGCCGGCACCAGCCCTGCCCGGGGCACCCAGACCTCAGGGCTGTGGCCGAAGGCCCTGCTGCTCTGGGTTTTGAGTCCTGGCTGTGCCGCGGATGAGGGTCCTGGGACCCCTCCTACTAAGACAGAGGTGCGGGCTCTGAGCCCTGGGTGAGGCTGTCCTCTGCATCGTACTGCTGCTCCCTCTTTTTTGGCCGCCCCTCAGCAGACAGAGTTCCCGGGCCAAGGGTCAGATCCAAGCCGTAGCTGCAGCCCAGGCTGCAGCTGAGGCAAAGCTGGATCCTTAACCCACTGTGCAGGGCCCGGGATCGAACCTCCTGGAGCTCCCACGATACCGCTGACCCCGTTGCGCCACAGTGGGGACTCCTGCCCTGCACTCTTGAGTCGCGGGGGTTCTGCCTTCATTTGGGACAAGCACCCGTCCAAACACCCCAGAGCCCTGACTCACTCGCTCCCGCACCCCACTTCTCGCAGCAGCCCGCCCGGTCTCTCCAGGGACTGCAGGGTATGAACCTTCTGGATCCTGTGCGCTCTGCCCCAGCCCGTCATCCCGCACGGCCGTCGGGCTGCTTTCCACAACGCTGCCCCTACCTGGGGGCTGGGAGGGTGGGGGGCAGAGACGAGAGCCCACCGACCTGCCGGCTGGCTGTGGCTGCCGGGACCGAGGACAGGCTCGGGGCGTGACCGCAGGACGGAGCAGAATCGTCGGAGTCGACCTCCAAGTCCAGGCTGTGAACACGGAGGAGGCGCTTCTCCTGAGCAGAAGCGGACGCGGGAAAGAGACGGAGGCGGGGTCAGGCCGCAGCGAGGACCAGACACCCTCGCCCAGGGCAGCGGGTGGGTCCACGGGCACGGCCACCTTCTGAGGTGGCACCGACAGGCCGCCCAGGGCCTGCCCTCATCACAGGAGCTGCATCCCCAGCACTGCTTGTAAGAGAAGGAAACACCCGACGGGCGTAAGGCTGCTCGGAGGAGCAGAGACCCTGGGCCCCAGGGGCCGCAGCCAGGGGGTGGGGGGCAGGCAGGCTGCTCTGGGCCGATAGGTGCTTCTCGCCCCTCACACCCTGGAGAATGGGGGGGGCACCTGGCTGAGGGGGGAAGGAGCTCCTGAGAGCTCCAACACTTTTATTTTTTATTATAGTTGATTCACGGTGTTGTGCCAGTTTCTGCTCTACAGCACAGTGAGCCAGTCACGCACACCCACACATTCTTTTCCTCATATAATCTTCCGTCACGGCCCGTCCCAAGAGAACGGATAGAGCTCCCTGTGCTGCACAGCAGGGCCTCGCTGCTTATCCATTCTAAATGCAATAGTTCGCATCTACTAACCCCAAACTCCACTTTTAGATGCAAGAGCAGAATTTAGTTCCCAACTCCTTCCTCATGATGGTTTTGAGTTTTTAAATGTGTCGTGTAGGGAATGTTCCAGACACTAGATAATATCCTGCACGCTTAGTAAGGGGCACGGATACAGTTTTCTCATTGCAGGATGGCTGTTTCCCAGAGGCAGCCGTGCGGACCTGCCGGTTGGGTCCCAGAGACCCGGTCATGTCCAAGGGCCTCCCGTCTAACTCCCCCTCCCTTCCGTCACCTCGCCCGAAAACCCGGGGGGTTACCTGGCCTGTCTTTATCACCAAAAATACACTAAAGAACAAGTGAAAGCAGTCACAAATAGCAATAAAAACAAGGCTAAGGGTCGGCTAGACACAAAAAGGTTCACGGAGGAAAGCCGGAGGGGGTTTGCTTTCCTGAAAGATGCAAAGGCCATCTCTGGAGGACACCAGCGCCCTGGCGACCTTGTGGCCCCCGGACCCTGGCTGGACAGGCCAGCCCGGCTGGAGATCCAGGCAGGGTTCCCCGGGGGCTCCGCCCGTCCTCAGAGCTCCCTGTGCTGAGAGCTGCGCTGAAAGCTGGCTGCTGTTTGGTGCTTGGCGACCCCGGAGGCCGCAGGGCACGGAGAAGAGAGGCAGGCCTTTGTTTTCAAGACATCAGGGCCCGAGGCTCCAGCGTTCGGGGCCGGGTTGGGGGGCAGGGGCGGCTGCGGGGAGACTTACTCTGCTGCCGACGGGCTGGGCCTGGGTCGCCACGTCCCACTCCTCATCCTCGTCCGTCCGCTCGCTGTCTCCGCTCCCTTCTCTGGGGCTGGGCTCAGGTCCACCTGCAACGGACACCAGTGTGACTAACTGGGGAGACAGAGGCAGGGGGCAAACCGTTCACCCGCCCCTCCACCCGTTCTCCCACCACCCACCTAAGAGCCCACCCAGCCACCCGTTCTCCCACCACCCACCTAAGAGCCCACACAGCCACCCGTCCTCCCACCACCCACCTAAGAGCCCACGCAGCCACCCATTCTCCCACCACCCACCCATCGTCCACCGACTGTGCAACCACCAGGCAAGGCCTCTGCCGGCCTCTCAGAGACCCACCCCAGCATCAGTCAGAGCTGGTCACACCAGCGTCCCCTCGCCCCCGCTTCCAGGGCCATCCAAGACACCGCAGTTGTGGCCGATGAAGGGGGTCTGGGCTTACGTCACGTCCCCCCAACACACCTCTTCACCCTGAGCCTCATTTCGCCTGCTGCTCGGCAGGCCCGGCCTCGGGAGGCAGGGAGGCTCTGCCAGGGCCTCCCTGCCTGGCCTGCGTGGGTCCCCGAGGACACCATGAAGAGTCACCAGGGAATCTGCAGGTTTGGCACTGGAGCCCAGGGATCCCCCGCCTCCCTCGGGGCCGAGCGCAGCGGCGCTGGGGAGGGGGCGGCGGCAGGACTTCCCACTGCCGTCGGGCGAGCCCTGCGTGCCTTCAGGTGAGCCTAGGAAGGGAGAGACAGCACTGGGAGGAACGTGGCCTCGGGAGCCGCCTGCCTGAGGCCGGGCTGCCTGCTTCCCCAAGCACCTGCCATCATCTGGGGTCTTGGGAAAGTGCACCTGTCACTCTGGAGGCTCAGCTCGGAGAAGACCCGGGAAGCCCCATCAGCTGCACCCCTGTGTTAGTTCCTGCCTGGGCCAGCTTTCGTCTGTTGTTCTTTTTTTTTTAAGCTTTATTGAAGTATGGTTGATTGACAAGGTGGTGATAATGTCTCCCGTACAGCAAAGAGACTCAGCTGTACACGTGCACACATCCGTTCTTTTTCAGATGCTTTTCCCACAGAATATTGGGTAGATTCCCTGTGCTGCACGGCGGGTCCCCGCTGACCATCCGTTCTCCGTACCTCAGTGCACCTGTGCCAGCCCCACTCCCCGCCTGGCCCCTTTGGTAACTGTAAGTTTGTTTTCAAAATTTATGTGGGCCAGGTTTCAGAATATTAACTGCAATCCCTTCTTCTTCCCTTTTTTTTTAGTTTGGATTTTTTTTTTTCTGCTTTTGAGGGCCATTTCTGCGGCATATGAACGTTTCCAGGCCAGGGGTTGAACTGGAGTTGTAGCCGCCAGCCTACACCACAGCCACAGCAACGTTGGGTCCGAGCTGCGACTGTGACCTACACCACAGCTCAGAGCAACACCAGATCCTTAACCCACTGAGCAAGGTCAGGGATCGAACCTGCATCCTTGTAGATACTAGTTGGATTCCTTTCCCTCTTGGCCATAACGGGAACTCCCTGGATTTTTTTTTAATGGCTCAACTTTCCCAGGCTTTGTGCTTCTTCCCTGCACCCCTTCCCTGTGTACCATATTCAGAGGTGCCAGCAGGGTGCCCTCAGCCCTGGACCATCACCCCACCTGAGACCTGAGCAGTGGCCAGTCTGATTTTTTTGTTGCCCCACAGCGCCACCTGCTGGCCCTCAGTAGTGACTGTTCTGAAGCTGGCAGGTTCTGCAGGGCGCTGGCTCCCAGCTCCGGTCCCTGGTTGGGCATCAGAAGCCCCATGATCTTTTGCTTAGTGCAGTTTCCTGAGCTCACCCCGGTCCTTAGAAATCAGCACCTCTCAGGACGAGGCCCAGGTCCCCGGGGTTCTGATGTGGCCTGTCGTTTTCCGCTGTGAGCAGGGCCTTTGGGGCTGAGACTCCCAGATGCTTCCCGGTCCTGCGGAGGAGGCTGGGCCGCCCCTGCCGCTGCGGGAAGACCCCTTGTCTGGCTCCCGATCGGGCGCGGGTCCCGGGGTTTACTGATGAGCTCCAGCCGGGACAGAGGCATCAGCCACGAGGGAGCAGCCGGGGAAGAGGTGGGGACCCCCCCCAGGAACAGGGTGACCGTGCCACCGCATGTCACCAGGGCACTCCTACTGACGCTTGGTTTTCAGGGGCCACCCTTACTCTTAAAAATGTCCCGGTTCCAATGATTTACCACGTGCCTCCAGCCCCTTCACCCCCAAGAAGTCCCTCACCCCCGGGCTGTTGATCCAGGTGCTAAACGCCGTCACAGGGAGGGGGGCTCTTGGTGGCCTGTCCTAAATTCAACAACGCGCTAAGATCCTCCCACATGCCTGTGCCAGGCCCAGTGAGTGTGCCCATGCCCCGGGGGTGGCCGTGCCCAGCCTCTGCGTCTGCCTAGCAACTGCGGGCTTTAGGGACAGGAGACACAAGTAAGGCGCCACCTGGAAGGCCTGGGGGAGACGCCAGGGCTGGGGGCAATTCCGGACGCACAGGGGCTCCAGATCCGAGAGCACCCGCCTCGGTCCCCACACGGAGGCGGGCAGGACGCTGAGTCCCCAGACATGCGAATGCCCAGCCAGGCTTAATGGCAGAGGCCGGCGCTCTGGTGACAGAGACAAGGCCTGCGCTTCCCACAGACACTGCTCAGTTATCTCCACTCGGGTTTGGGAGAAGCTTCCAGACCCAGGCTCTCACGTCCCTCTGGAAACAGCCCTCTGCCCAGACGCCTTAAGGTGGACGCGATGGGAGAATTCACGTGAGAGCGATTCAGTGTGAGAACACAGCCCGGATTTCAGGCTCTTCTGGGAATAAATGCTTGGGTTCAAAATATTAAAACAAACCACTGAGTTATAACCAGTCTCTTCATGTCTTGATAATCACCAGGCTCTCAGGATGTGCTGGTTGAAAGGAGGGCGTCTGGGCCCCAAATTGGATGTGGGGGGGGGACTCTTACCTCCTCCCCGCAGCCGCCCGCTGAGGGACCGCACCACCTGCGCGCTCCCGAAGCGCTTGAAGCGGGCCCGCACGTGCCCGTAGTACCACTCGAGCGAGCCCATCTTCACCTTCCTGCGGGGACACCGGGCTCAGGACGCTGCCCGCGGCGGGCGGCACGCGCACAAATACACACCCCACACATATGCACACACTCACACCCACACATATACACACACACACACATGCACACACACAATACGTTCACCCCCACACATCTATACATAAACACACACACACACACACACATAAATCCACACACATACACACAATCACACCCACACATATACACATAAATACACACACATATACACGTAAATACATACGCCACAAATATACACACACACACACATGCACACACACATACACACATGCACA
>PVHT021183553.1:1253017-1280379 GCA_004024745.2 Catagonus wagneri
GTTCCAGTTCCCAGCCCCCTCCCAGAGCTTCCTGGCCCCGTGAATCCAGACGGGCCGGCTTGCATCCTGGGGCACAAGACAGACCTTCAGTTCGGGGTGGGCACTTCCCGTCCAGCTGCGTCTCCGTGTCTTCTCTTTTTCTTCCCCGCCGTCCACGGTTAACCGTCCAGACCGGCTCAGATCCTGGCCGCTCCAGAGGCCGGGCTAAGTCACTGATTTTTGAAATTAGCTTTGGAAGTGTAGTTCAAGGTCCTGGAGACAACACGGTTAGAATTTTCAGGTTTGAAAGTCATTTGGAAGCTGGAATAAAAGCCCGGCAGCCTTGGGAAATGGGATGGCTGTGGCAGGTGTCTGTCCTCGGGGCACGCTGTGACTGCCGGGATGTTTAAATGATCGTGCTTAGAGACACCCACGTCCCCTGCCACCTTAGGGCAGGCTGCTCATCCTCAGACCCAGAAGGTAATTCCCAGGGGGCCGGGGTAGGTTTTCCAGATAAAGTACAGGATGCCCAGTTAAATTTGAATTTTAGATAAACAATGAACTTTTTTTTTTTTGTATAAGCATGTTTGTGGGGCATAGTTATTTACACTAAAGTATCATTTGCTGTTTATCTGAAAGTCAAATTTAACTGAATTTCTTGTCCTGACGTCTGGCAAACATGCGCCAGAGCCGCAAAGGGAAAACATGCTGAGCGTGTCTCCTACAGTAAAGTCAGGGCCTTGAGAAGGAAGGGGTGGGGTGGGGACATCTGGGCGGATGTCTGAGCTTGGACACCTAGATTTCCCAGAATGCTCCGGGCATGGAGCAGCGGCTCTCCGCCTCGCCCCAGAGGTGCTGGTACCCAGATGCTGGGGAAGACTCCCCCTGAGGTGCGATCCTTGTAGGTGCTTGTCCCATCTTATTTCCCCTAGATTAGTGACTGGGGCCAGGTCTCAGCAGAGCCCCCGTGGGAAAATAAATTTCCCGACCTGGGAATAAACAGCGTCCTCACTGACACTGCAACAGGTCCTGGATGATGTGTGTCGCCAAGGAACAGGGGGAAGGGGACACTTAAAGTGTCTGAACACAGCCCTGAGAGGGCTCTGCAAAGCTCGGGCACGCTGCACGTGAGACGTAGGTGCTGTCACCGCCCGGCTAGGGGATTAGGTCAGGGCTTAGAGGGCTCAGGGAAGTAGAAATGTGAGACCGGGTTTATTATATAAGACTGAAGACCCCCCCCCACACACACACACACACTGGACTCTGGTGTGGCCCGGAGGACACTGGCTTCCCCAGGGCAGTAAGGAGCCACTGAGGAGGAGGGCACCTGCATCTTTGGGCCACCTGGTGTCCGTTGTTCTCTGTTGTTAGTGTGACAGTAGGAGATTATGCCATGGAACTGCCCTGCCGAGTGTCCCGGGGAGGCCAGGATTCTGGAACAGCAGAGGCCAGGGGAGACGGTAACTCTCAGAGGCAGAGTGGACAACACTGCCACAGTGGCAGGAAGTCCACAGAGACGACCAGGGCTCCTTGGCTCACAGGTACAGGGGCTGGCTGAGAGACCGAGGCCCTTGGGGCTTGGACGGGCATGTGATGGGCCATCGCCTGACTGTACTGGCAGAAGAAGCTGAGAACTGGCGAGCCTGAGCTTGATCAGAGGCTTGAACCAGAAGACCCAGAGTCCCACAGCCAGCTTCCAGACGGAAACCGGTTCTCAGTCCCAGAGCCGGCTGCCCAAGGCTGGAGGATGGATCTTTCCAGGTCACTACAGTATGTGCCAGAACTATGCCACAGTCCTTTTCCCAAAGGGGCCTATGGCTGTTTACCAGAGGAACTGCCCACGGGGGAAAAGAAAGTACTCAAACTTTGGAGCGGGACTGACGCAGATTCTGAGCTGACACTCATCCGGGGAGTCACCACGCCATCGTCAGAAAAGAGGAGCCGAAGCAGTTAGCTTTCACGTGGCAAGGACAGCAGCACGCGGCCTCTCCGCTGTCCCAGGCGGCATGAGCTCTCCGACCACAGGCTCAGTAACCCTGACCGTGCTTGTTCAACTTATGGACGGTCTTTTCCTAATTACACCTGGTGTCCCGGAAGCGGTGGTGACCCTGGATGCCAGAAGCAGATCCTGCAGAGACTCAGGGTGAAGTTTCAGGGGTCTAATCGTGCAGAGTATGCTGGAATGCGCCTTCCAAGATCAAGGCAAGCTATTTGCTTTGTGGTCCCTACCGCAGAGACAGAACCACAGCACGTGACGCGACTCTGGACTTTGGAGGTAATATATATCTCACTTGGGAATTCTGCTCCAAGCAGTTTAGCAAGGTTTTGGGAAGGCTGACAGGCTGGAGGGGGGCTCAGAGGATGGGAGAATTCTGCCGCAGGTTCAGGCATCCGTGCAAGCTGCTGTGGTTGGTCAGGGGACTGGAGGAAATGAGGGGACGAGTGGAGATGGAGAGTGTGTGGGAACCTTGGGTGTTGTCACCATGCGTGAATCTTAAGTCAGCGCTCAGCAGAGGCCACCTACAGCGAAGGGACCCTGAAGGAGTAGGTGTCCTGGGTGACCCGTCCTGCGGAGGTTGGCCGCTGCACTTGGTCACCTCAGGGTCCACACCATGGGTCCAGCTGAATATCTGACTGCTGCCAAGCCCTTTGCATGGCACCATCCCTTGAGAAGATACCGCCCCTTGGAACTGGTGTGTATATGGGGTATTTAATGGGAATCGTCAAGAGACTGGGAAGTGCAGTTGAAAAGGACTTAGGATATGGTTCTGGAATAAGATGCATAGACTCTATTTCCCTTGCTCCCCTGCTCCTCTCTCCTAAAAACAAATAAATGCCATGGAAACTATTCAACAGATGATAAATGGACCCTGAAAGTTGGGTGGAAGAGGATGGACTGGCAGAGAAATGAGCGTGCAGTGAGCTCCCCGGGCTTTTCTCTTGTCTTCTCCCAGCCCTGGCTGGGTGCCAGAGACACCTGCAACCTCCAACAGGCATAGATTCGAACCCCACCCCCACACACACCTAGAAACGCCTAGTCCTTCTCTGGCTAAAGGACTGGGAGAGACGTAGTGAAGGGTCCCTGGCCCCCCTCGGCAGCCCGGGTCCAGCAAGCAGTCATCAGATCTGTGAGCTGCAACGACAGCCCCGGGGCTGCTGGCCATCCCAGCCCCGCCTCAGCCCGGCTCCTGGGCTGAGCATCTGCCCACAGCCGCCGCCGTTACGCAACCAGCTAGGGTCCTCTCGCCCGCGCAGTAAAGCCGATCTGCTAACACCGGGTTGTGCTGAACAAAGGGCAGCATTCATTGCAGACGCCAAGCAGGGAGTCCAGGCAGCCGGTGCTCCAAACACTGGAACTCCATGCGAGGTTCAGCAAAGCGGTTTTTAAAGGCCAGGTCGGGGAGGGGTGTCCCAAGGTGCGGGATCAGCCAGTGCTCAGTTCTCTGATTGCCGACGGCGGGCTAACAGGGCGTGTTAGAGGCGTTCATATTACTAATCCTTAAGCACAAGGAGTAGGGCTGTGCGCTCATGGCCACCCAGTAGCTAATTTCTTCCCTTTGGCGGTTTTAGCCTCTGTAGCACAACTCAGGAAATGTGATGAGATGCCGTTATCTAGAACTTTCGAGAGGCGCTCAAGCAGAGGAGTTGGGGGAAGGGTCTGCCCCCAGGAGGCAACACAGAGTCCTGCCGGGTGGGTCACAAAGCCATGGGTCTCCTTGTCCTCCACTCAGTGGTATAATGAGACCCAGGGCAGTGGCTTCTCCCTTCTTCCCTGACGTCCACTCTGTGACGGCAGGTGGTCCAGGGCAGGGGTTTCTGGCCCCGCAGATCACACCAGCCGGGGCTGCGTGGAAGCTCCTGCAGCAACAGAAGAAGACAGCCAACCTGAATGACACGGCACGGGCTCAGAACTAAACTGTCTTAGAACGGAAGCCCATGAAAAGAGGCTGGAGCCTACTCCTCAGCTGGAACAGGTGACTGTTGCTAAAACAGAAGCTTCTGTCGAGTCTCCCAACATGGGAGCCAAAATATCCAGGATATTGCACATCACTAGCGCTACCATGAACCGGGAGAGCCTAGCACGGATTTCAAAGCTGCTGTCATATATCAATGTCAGTGCTTTAAAATCAATGTCAAAAACGACTCAGTCATCAATGATATGTCACGGATTCTTTTATGCGTTAATACTGAGAGTCAGGAGACCAGAATATCACCCACTCGCTGTGTGATTCTGGGGAGGAGTTTCAGCCTTACCAAGCCTTGGTCCCTCTGTCTATGGGGCGGAAATAGTATGTCTCACCTGGCAGGAGAGGTGAAACAGACAACAGCACATTGGAGCTGGGGCTGGCGCCCACTCAACCACCGTGTCCCTTCTGTATCTGCAGAATCCTGCTTTCCTGGAGAGAAGTGCTGCTTGTAGCTGAGAACCCCAGCTTTCCAGTCTCCCTTGCAGCTAGGAGGGACCACGAAACACACCTCTGGGCAGTGGAGAAGTGAGGGCAGAGGTTCTGGTGTGAGCGCCCCTTTCCAGAACCAAACAGGAAAGCCCTGTGTGTCTTGTCCTTTCCCATTTTTTTCTGCCTGGAACTCGGACGTGAGGTCTGGAGCGGCAGCAGGCATCTGACAACCAAGAGGAGACAGGCAAGGGTAGAAAGCCGATCTGCTGAGGATCCTGCGTTGAAAAACCAAGCCCGGAGCTCCAAGGGCATAGCTGAGCCCGTGCTCCGCGCAGGCAGTCAACCTCTGAACTCCTTGTTATGAGGAGAAATAAGCGCCCGTGTATTTAGGCCCCGGTCAGGCGTGTCATCTGAGCTTGTAGCAGAATGCACTTGTAAACGGATGAAGAAGACAGTGTTAGTGGCAATTTATTCAGTGCCAAGTGCGCGTCTAAAGGACTGCAGTCAGTCACACGTAACCCTCACGACTACCCATCGAGGTGGGGCCGGCTCTGTCCCCATTTCAGGGAGCCCCGAACAGTGTGGGTGCTTGTGCTCGTGCACAGCCAGCAGGAGGAGCGGGAACGCGTACAAGCCGCCTTCCTCCCGCCGGCTTACTAAACGTGAGTGGTTAATATTTTCCTTGTCATCGTTACATTTCCAGTAGAGGATTTCTTTCTCTCTTTTTAAAATTTTATTTATTGCTTTTTGCTTTTTTAAGGCCGCACCTGCGGCATCTGGAAGTTCCCAGGCTAGGGGCTGAATCAAAGCTGCCGGCCTAGGCCACAGCCCCAACCACGGCCACCACGGGATCTGAGCCGCAGCTTGTGTCAATGCCAGATCCTTCATCCACTGAGGGAGGCCAGGGATCGAACTTGCATCCTCGCAGAGACAGCACCAGGTCCTTAACCTGCTGAGCCACAGCGGGAGCTCAGAGCTACATTACAGGATTTCTGTGTGTTTGTGGGAAAGCTCTCCGGAAGGCCAGCGCTCATCACGTGGAATCTTGCTCCCTCCCTCCCTTTGCGCGCCCCCAGCATCCAGACTTCTGTCACATGGACGGCACAGGGTGTCCAAACTCCCGCCCTGAAGGAGCCAGCGGGGCCAAGGCGGTCAGTGCCCGAGGCTGGCCTGGAGTCCTGCCCCTGAGGCCTGTTTTCCCACCTTTAACGCCTTTCATGGGACACCCTCCCACGCTCAGAGAGAGGGCACAGGGCGCCTTTGGCAAAGGGCCGGGCAGCGGGAGTGGGGTGGTCCACGCGGCCTGCACCCTCTCAATAGACCCCTCCCACCCCTATGCCCCCCCTAAGTCTGCCCGCTGCCCCCATCTGGGCCTGGCTGGGACCTCAAAGGCTTTCCATCTGTGGCCAAAGAGCTTAGCTCCAACGCGTAATTAAAGACAGGGTGTGATTTCTGCTGAAGGGTGAGCCCCACACAGGCCCAGGGGCGCCCTGCCCACCCTCGCATGTCTGTCCCCAGGGTGGGGCCTAGGAGGGCCTCTGCCTCCTCTGGCAGCGGGAAGCCCAGATCTTTCGGGTCCCCCCACCCCGGGGCCACCGCCTCCCGTGCACCCACTCCTCCTTGGAACGCGGAGCCCGTTTCACTGGGAGACCCTCGGCAGAACCGGCAGAACCGCGCAGTGATGGTCCATCAGCGGCGACTGGGACCTTCGCGCCTGGCGCACAGGATACGTTGCTCCCTTCCCACGTTGCTTCCCTTCTGGGGTTCGCGGCCAGACCAGACCAAGACCCAAGGAGGTACGGCAGTCCTACGCACCCCATGCTCCCAAACTCCCTACCAAAAGCTTTTATGCACAGTGCATATTTGAGTGCTTTTTTTTTTTTTGGATTGGTTTTTGATGTCAAAGTTTAGCAGAGTCTCATCTCTTGGTGCACCTGCCTGGTTGGTTGGCCGCCCCTGCGTGCTGGGCTCCTCGGGGAAATACTTCCCAGCCGGTTGTCACTGGGGACCCGCGGGGACCCACACCGGCGCACTGCATCTCTTCACCCTCTGCTCGGGTCCAGCCCAGGGCATCCTTGGATCCTCCCAGGTGGGGCGGGGGTGGCGGTGGCACCAGTGCTGGGATGGCCCCCCGTCCCCACATCCAGGGTCCGCGGCAGCCCCAGGGCCTCCAGGCCTGCAGAGGCCTCCAGGGACCACCCGCAGCCACTGGGGCTGTCTCCTCTCTCCCAGCCCCAACCAGTAGCCCACGCAAGGAACTTGCTCCCAGCAACTCCCTTTCTGGCCAGAACCCTCCAAGGAGGCTGGGTCTCTGCCTCTTGCAGGGGGTCCCTTCAGCTGCGTGGGCAGGGGGGCAGCAGATGGGTGCCAGGAGTGCCGGATGGGAGGAGAGGCCAGACGGGTGGGGCCCGGGGCTGCCACTTCTCAGGAAACAATGGGAAGCCATCTGTGTCTGTTGGCGGCTCTGCGTGTCACGGGTTTTGTGGTTTCTGGCGTGGGGCCGGCCACTGTGGCTGTGAGAACGTGTGTCCTGGGTTCCAGGGGGTTGACTCAGGCTCCTTGGAGACACTGGGACGTGTTCTGCTCATTGTCCCCACCCAGCCCCTGCTACCTAAGGGGGCTTCCCCAGTGGGTGGCTGTCCTCCTGGTTGTCACACCAGATAATTATCCAGGACACTCTGAGGGCTGGCAGCTCTTCGACCTCTGCCCACCCCACCCCCGATCCTCCACCCCCAGTTTGGCTCCAACTGGTCTGTCTCGTGTCCACTCTTTTTTTTTTTTTTTCATCTTTTTGCCTTTTTCCTAGGGCTGCACCCGCAGCATATGGAGGTTCTCAGGCTAGGCATCAAATCGGAGCTGCAGCTGCTGGTCTACACCACAGCCACAGCAGCGCAGGATCCGAGCCGCGTCTGAGACCTACACCACAGCTCACGGGCAACGCCGGATCCTTAACCCACTGAGCGAGTCCAGGGATTGAACCCGCAATCTCATGGTTCCTAGTCGGATTCATTAACCACTGAGCCACGACAGGAACTCCTCGTGCCCACTCTTCTATCCTGGTCTCATGCGGGCTCCAGGTCGTGTGCCCCACAGGCGTCTCCCTGCCAGCCAAGGTCTGGGCAGGAAACAGCCAGAACAGTTGCTGCCAGGGAGCGCTGGCAGAGGGGTGCCCAGAGGCAGGGGAACCAGCAAAGGACGCTGAGTGGCCGCACAGCCGGTCACGGGGAGGCCGCGGCCGAGGCCGCAGAGGAGGCTGTTGCCACCGCAGGTCTTAAGGGACAGAAAAGGGAGTGGTTTTTGGAACGTGGAGCATGGAGTCGTAAGTGGCTGTGCCACCAGTGCCGTGGGGATGGCACGGCCGGGGCCCCCGTGGGCAGGGAGGGGCAGAGGTGGTGGTCTTCCCCTGCTCTCCACGCCTGGCTGGCGCTGCTCGTTGGCTGAGTCCGCAGGGGAGCTCGCAAGCAGGAGTGCAGTCGGTGTAGGTCACAGAGGTCAGCGTCTGGGACCCAGAGCGGGGTGGAGGCGGGGCGGGGTGCGGGTCGAAGAGACTCCCGAGGGGCAGACAGAGGCCCCGCACGGGATGGCCCCACGCTTCCCCGGGCTTCCTAGCTCCCAGCAGCCCCTTCTGCCCCAGGGTCCCTGGGGTCCCTAGGAAGCAGCAGCTGATGGGGTGAGAAGCTGCTGACCCCGTCCAGGCCCCCGGACCACCCCGGCCCCAGGAGCCCCTGGAGTGGGGGGGGAGCCCCTGGGAGGGGGCCGCCTTCCCGCCCCGCTGCCTCCCGCACCCCGGCCTGGCTTCCTTCCGGGCTCTAGGCTGGGGGCCCGGAACGGCATCTGCAGAGAGCTGGCGCTCAGCAAATATCCGTGTAGTGAGTGAGTAGGCGGGTCCTGACCCCAGTTCCTCATTCTAAAAGAGAGGCTCTGTCTTCGGGACTGGGGGACGGGAACAATCTGGGGCTCCCTGGGGGCCGGGGGGCAGTCCCAAGGGGGTCCCCAGGGCGCTGCGAGTGAGGTGTGGCCCTAGCCCCCGGGTGAAGCCCAGGCTCCCCATCGGGGGCGGGGGGCAGCCGATGGTCACCTGCTCCTGCTGAGCCCTGCTCCGGGCGTGGAAGATGAGGGTGGACACGGGGCTCCCTCTCAGGTCGGGGCCTCTCTGCCATGAGATTCTCCCAGAAGGCCACGTGGGCCATGGGTCCCGGGGAAAATGACAGCTGAGGCCAAACTCCACTGATCCCCGCCCCCAGTCTGGTGACTCGGCCAGGCCCTCGGATGGGGGCTTTTAGGGTGCACACCCTCCCCCTCCCCCCTTGGCCTCCACGGAACCCTTGGGGCCCTTTGTCCCCAGCTCCACCACCTGGCACCTCAGGCCTCCGGGCCCTGAGCCCGCTCACTGCTCACCACCACCTCCTCCTCGCTGCCACCTGTGAGGCCCCCCCTCGCATCTCTCCTGGGGCTCCCTTGACCTTGGAGTGTAACAGGCCCCCGGGATCTCAGAACGGAGGGCAGCGGCCCCAGGACTGACGGGGAGGTCGGTGCCTTCTGGGAGCTCATCCTGGAACCAAAGGAAGCTTCACGCCCGCTGAAGGGGGGGACTCGCTGGTCCGGGGCTGGTTCCCGCCGCCCTCTGCTTCCCTCTACTGGCCGGAGCGGGTTACTACGGCCAACCCTGCCTGCCCGCCCAGGGGGGCCCAGGAACCCCAGGCTTTAATCCCTCTGTCCGCTTAGCCTGTCGGTCGGCCCTGACCCGGAGCCCACGGCGAGGCGAGCCCACGCGGCTGTCCCCACCCCCACTGCCGGGAGCCTGGCGGCGCTGAGGCTGCCCCGTCTCCTCTCCGTTAGGGTCCGCGGCACCTGCTGGGGCTCGATTTCTCCCGAGCGGACCCCGCGGCCGCTGCTTCAGCCCCGAGTGTTTATGGCCTCCTGCTAAACGGGGTGCCACGTCTGCAGGTGTCTGGTTTCAGCTGGATGTGGGCTTTGGGATCTCACGCCGCCTATGCTGGATTTTGCAGGCGGATAGACGACTTCAGACGTCTGAGTGGTGAGGTCAGCGACGGTTCTGCCAAAGCGTCCCCTGTGTGAAATCGAGAGGATGTCTCCCGGCGGGGAGGGACCCCTATGGGGGGCTCCCCGAGTCTGGCGGCAATTCGCCCATCGGGCTTCCACGTGTCCCCGCACCGATGAGTTCAGAGCCCCCCACCCCGCCCCGCCCCCACGAGCACACCCCACCTTCTCCCACACGTGGGAGCTGAGCAGAAGCTTGCTGGGGGGAGGGAGGTTATGCCTCTTCTTCCAGCTCTTTCCCTTCGGTCCTGTGTGTGGGGGTCAAAGCTAAGGACTCCCTTACTAAGATCCTGTCCCAGTTGCAGAGACATTTATCACTAGCATGACGCCCCCTGGCCCGGCCCACTTTCTTCCTTCTTTCCCTCCTGTTTCCTGCCTGCATTACTCTGCTTGGGCCCTGTAAGGAGTCACCACAGGCTGCGGGCTTCACCAGCGAAACGGATTATCTTACCGTTCTGGAGGTTAGAGGTCCAGGATCAAGTCCACACCAGTTTGGTTTCTGGGAGAACTTTCTTCCTGGCTTTAGGCGGCCACCTTCCCACGTGGCTACTCCGTGTCCTGGTGTGGCCTTTCCTTTGTGTGTTTGTGTGGACAAACAGCTCTCCCTTCTCTTCCTTCCTTCCTTTCCAGCACTTGCACCCATGGCATATGGAAGTTCCCAGGCTAGGTGTCAAATCGGAGCTGCAGCTGCAGGTCTACACCACAGCCACAGCAACACGGGATCCGAGCCTCGCCTGCGACCTACACCACAGCTCATGGCAACACCAGATCCTAACTCACTGAGCAAGGCCAGGGACTGAACCTTTGTCCTCATGGACACAGTCGGATTTGTTACCACTGAGCCACAACGGGAACTCCTTCATTAAACTTCATCTACGTCCTTAGAAGCCCCGTCTGCAAACACAGTCCCATGGGGCTTCGGGCTCAGCATATGAACTCTGAAGGGATTCAAACATTCAGTCTGCAGCACTACTTATTTTTATGATAAGAAAAAAACACATATTCAAATAATTCCCACCTCCCTCGGAATCCCCCAGGGAAAACTGCCAAAGCTGCAGTAACTGTTGGCTGAGACAGTTTCTGAGGATAGGGAGTGGCTGGGTTACAAGAATCGAGACACACAGTCCAGCCCACATGGTCCCAACACCAAATGGAAGCCAAGGGCCACCAGTTCGAAGCAGCCCTGGGCCCTGGTCTCAGCCTGTGTCCCTCGGAAGCAGAACTTGAGTGCTTCGGATGTCAGCAGTTTACTCTTGGAGGCCGTTAGCTCCCTGGGCGACTGGAGCAGGGCCTGCTGGGAGGCGGGGAGGGGCTCGCGGGCCTCGGGGTTCCCCCGGCCCGGCACGAGGATGGCGCGATCTCGTGCACCAACTCCCTGCCCGGCCCCGACTCAGGCTCCTGCCCTCAGGAACGCAGCCTTGGGCACGGAGTCCTGTGGCTGCCGGTAAGTTGCGTACTGTTGCATGTGGCGCAGACAGCACCTCTTTGCTGTGATTCCTGCCTGTGGCCTGTGGCTCTGGAGCCCGTCCAGCGCACCGATGGGGCCTTGACTGAAACTTCCTGCCCCGTGCCCAGATTTCCAGTGTCCTGTGACCACAGCCCTCTCCCAAACCCAGCCACCCATGGGGGTGGGAACCCTGCTGAGCCTTTCATATTCCACCCCTTGTTCTCTAGCAGTAGCCAGGCTCAGGACCATCTCTGCTACTTTCATTTGTTTAAATTTTGGCAGCACCCCTGGCATATGGAAGTTCCTGGGCCAGGCGTGAATCTGAGTGGCATCTGCGACCTGCAGCACAGCTGTAGCAATGCTGGAGCCTCAACCCACTGTACCGGGCCGGGGATCGAAACTGCACCTCCACAGAGAGGGGCCTTCTTGATGTGACAGACTTATAGAAATGGAGGCCAGATTGGTGGTTGCGGGGGGTTAGGAAGTGGAGAGACGGGGAGGGGCTGTGGCAGTACCAGGAACCCTTGTAACGGAGCTGGCCGTACCGTCCCCGTGCTGCCGGTCACACGAGTCTCTGCGCGTGATGATTGCATGGAGCTGAACACACACCTACGAGTGCACCTAAAACTGGTAAAATCTGAAAAAGCTCGATGAATTGTATCAAGGTCAATTTCTCGGTTGTGCTACTGTGCGAGCCTGATGCAAAACGCAGCCATGGATGGAGACCTGGTCAAGGGCCTTTAGAGTCCCTCTGGACCCCGTCTTCCGGCTCCATGTGCATCTCCAATGACCTCAAAGTCAACGTTTAAAAAGCAAATGAGTTAAAGAGATATGAACACCTGTACAATGTTCCTAGCATAATTGCCCACGGCTAGAAGGCAGAGTTCGCATTGTGGCTTAGCGGGTTAAGAACCTGCCATAGTGACCGTAAGGATTTGGGTTCGTTCCCTGGCCTGGCTCAGTGGGGTAAGCGTCCGGCATGGGTGCACGCTGCAGCACAGGTTGCAGATGTGATCTGATGGATGCCGTGTTGAACAAGTGAACGGGGAAACCACATGTGGTTACTGGTTTAGAGGAATCCTAACCACGTCTCAGTAAAAAGTGACCGAATGATGATCCTAGAGCAGCTGAGTGGATCCCGCAGACGTGCCGAGTGGGAGAAGCCAGCCACAAGGGGACAAGGAACGTGGTCCCATCTACACGAAACTCAGGGGCAGACGAATCTAATTTAGTTTAGGTGAGAAGCTGTCTGGAGTGGAGGGTGGGGCTTGGCTAAGAAAGGGGCACAAGAGGCCCTTTCGGGGGATGGAAATCTTCTGTATCTTCATGTGTTTGTGGAAACTCTTCAAAATGTGGACTTCATAGGAGTCCCCTTCGTGGCTCAGCAGTTGACGAACCCGACTAGGATCCATGAGGATGTGGGTTTGATCCCTGGCTTCGCTCAGTGGTTAAGGATCCAGCATTGCCGTGGCTGTGGTGTAGGCCGGAGGCTACAGCTCTGATTAGACCCCTAGCCTGGGAACCTCCACATGCCATGGGTGCAGCCCTAAAAAAAAACACGTGGACTTCATAGATACAGGTGTACACATTCATCCAAAAAAATCATTGAGATATACACTTAAACTGAATGCATTTTGTTGTATATATATTACATCTCAGTAAGAAGAATAGGCTTTCCTATAAGAAAGGGAATATATATATATATATATATATATATGTATATATAAATGACTGGGTCACTTTGCTGTACAGCAGAAATTGGCACAACACTGTAAATCAACTATACTTTAAAAAATGGGGAAAATCAATAAAAGTGAATAAGTCAAGGATGAATGGAGGCAAAAGAGAAAAAGCCGGAGGCCTCAGTGATATCATTGAGCTACTGGACCTGTCTGGAAAGAACCCACCTCCAGGCTTCTTTTTAAATCAGATAATAAAGATCCTCAGGATTAAAAGACAAAAAAAAAGAATAGGCTTTCTTATAAGTAGAGCTTTTGTTTTTGCTGGTGAGAGAGCTGGTTAGAGACATCAGTTCTAGGGCACCATTTCTCATGCTGCATTTGAAAACTGGACGAGATTGTTCTCTGCAAGAGTGTCTCTGCATTCTGCGGGGAGCTGGTCCAGCTGAGCCCCCCACCCCCACCCCCGTGGCCACGCGACGAGTCATCTGTTTAGAAGTGTCCTTGGAGGAGAGACTTTGGCATGGAGACCATACACATCAGTTTCTCAGGGTCGGGTCCCTGCCCTCGCTCACTTCTCCCCATGAGCATCTTTCCCTCGGGGTGAAGTCAGGATGTAGTTGAGACGAGTTTTACCAGAGAGTAGCTTGCCGAGGCCAGCGTGGAGGTGAGCCTCTGGGCTCTGCCGTCGAGAAAGGACTGGCCGTGGGAGTTCCTGCTGTGGCTCAGCAGTATAACAAACATGACTAGCATCCATGAGGATGCGGGTTTGATCCCTGGCCTCGCTCAGTGGGTTAAGAATCTGGCGTTGCCGTGAGCTGTGGTGTGGGTCCCAGATGTGGCTTGGATCTGGCGTTTTTGTGGCTGTGGTGTAGGTCGCAGCTGTAGCTCCGATTGGACCCCTGGCCTGGGAAATTCCATACGCTGCGGGTGCGGCTCTAAACCTACCCCCCCCAAGAAAAAAAAGACTAAAGAAAAGACAAGAAAAGAACTGGTCAGAAAGCTAGAGAGAAAGTCTGATGGCAGCTTGGCTTTGCACCTGTAGGAGCCCTGCTGGTGTCTGAGCCGAGCCTGCTCCTTGTCCGAGCCTGGCCATCTCTGTCCCTCGCAGGGCCGTCCAGCAGCGCACTGCAGTCCCAGCGCTCCCAGCATTGTCCCGCTTCTCCTTCCCGCTGGTGTCTGACCACCTGCATCCGGCCTGAGGTGTCAGCTCCTGTACCTGACCCTTCACCTCCATCTTTCCCAGGCGTCATCCACAGCGGGTCCCTTGCTCTCAGCCTCAGTCATGGCCAGGGCCTCCCAATGCCAACCTCTCGTTGCAGCCGGGTCCAGCTGAGATCACAGAATCCATGCGGGTTATTTGAGAGGACGCAGAGCAGGAAGTGTTTCCACGGGCGATGGAAGGACGTAGAAGCAGAATACAGAATAATATGCCATCGGGACATTAGCAAGAGCAGGGAGTCGCTCTCCCTTCTGAGCCCAGAGGGAAGAGGGGGGAGGGGAGGTGTTGCTGGAGCCTGGGATCTGGGGCCACCTGGTGGACACTGGTGTCATTTCAGGCGTGGCAGGTGGGAACTGGGATCCCAGAGGGATGGGCGTGTGGGTCCCTTGTAGTCAAGTTGGGGGCCACTTAAAATGGAGAGGGAAAGAGATACCGTGAGAATGAGAGAGAGAGAGAGAGAAACCGTCCTGACTTCTCCCCGCCCGTCCCCCTGCCAGTGTCTGCCCTTGTCTAAACCTGCCCAGGGAGTTCGCCCTGTGGCTCAGAGGGTTAAGGATTTGACTAGTATCCATGAGGATGCAGACTTAGTCCCTGGCCTCGCTCAGTGAGTTAAGGATCTGGCGTGGCTGTGGCTGTGGTGTAGGCTGGCAGCTGCAGCTCTGATTCGACCCCTAGCCTGGGAACCTCCATATGCTGCAGGTGCGGCCCTAAAAGGAAAAAAAATAAATCAATAAACCCTCCCAGAAGCTAGAAGCTGGTAGTGCTGGGGTACTCTGTTTCCCTTTAGCGCAGAGCAGAGGAAGGAAAAGTCAGGGTATGAATCTGAAAGAAAACAGGCGAATGGCCAGGACACTTTTCAAAACCTCATCCTTGCTATGTGGCTGGAAGCCCCGCCAGGCGTTTGTGTGGGTGGTGGCTGGAGGGGCGATGGATGGGCGGATATGCGATAACGTGAATACAGTGAAATATGACAGCAGGATCCGCATGCAAGAGATACAGATATTCTCTGCAAGGCTCTTTTAACTTTGCTGTATGCTTGACTCTTTCATAATAAAATATAGGAAGAAATGCCCTCTCTAAATAAAATCTCTGTCTTTCAGTGGGAAGAGGCAGGCACCTTTCTGACATAACCATCTATCCTGGAACATGGTTACACAGCCCTTTCTTCCCTTTTGCTGGGAAAACTGGGAGGGGCGCTGCGACCCCCCATGTCAGCAGCATTCAGGGTCCCCCTTCCGTCTGGCAGGGCCGGAAGTGCGTGCCATGAGCGAGCTTCAGTGTGGCTCGCTCATTGTTATACAATGTTTGCGTTAGTTACTCACATGGAAATATCTGGAAAAGATCTCATAAAAACCTTACATGTCCAACTTTTCTTTGCAAACAGAAGACCTGATGACCCTGGGCCTGCGTTTTCTCCAGCGGCAGTTCAGGCAGTTTGCCCCAGTCTCCACCGCTCCTTGCTGCGCCACACCTGGCCCACTGTCCTCACTTACATTACCTGTCTTGTCCCTAAACATGCTTGCATTTAGGACCCCGGGTCCATTAGAACACCTCTATTTATAATGAGCTCTCCATCATCCTTTTAAGACCACACTCCTTCAGCCATTTGAATCTACAGAGCCCCTTTGGGACTTGCCGTATCCGCGTGACGCTTCGATTCACTTAAAATGTTGAAATGGTTTTTTTTTTTGCTTTTTTTAGGGCCGCACCAGCCGCACATGGAGGTGCCCGGGCTAGGGGTTGAATTGGAACTGCAGCTGCCGGCCTACACCACAGCTCAAGGCAATGCCAGCTCCTTAACCCAGCGAGGGAGGCCAGGGATCAAACCTGCATCCTCAAGGACGCTAGTCGGGTTCATAACCCGCTGAGCCGCAACAGGAACTCCCAAAAGATACCTGTTAATGAAAGAGAAACCAAACATCTGAAGTTAATGAATTTAGCGCTTTTCTATGTCTGGGGAGATACAGAAGTCTGGGCTCATTGAAATCATTCCTTCGATAAACGCCTTCCGACCTGGTGCCACTACCCCGTTTCTCTGCATCGTGATCCCCTCAAGGTGCACAGGTCGGGGAAGCTGCCGTGGCTGCCGGCTTGATGGTCATAACATCCTTTATTTACCGACATGGCAGGTGGCATTTTTCGTCCGCAGAATCATCAGCAGGGGCAGAGCCCATGTCCGCTGATCGCTTAACAAGCCAGGCGCACACCGTCTAACTCAGTGGTCACTGTGGGGGGGGGGCTGCCATGTCTTTGAAAGTGACATCCAGAGAGGTTAAGGACGTGACAAGTGCCCCACGGCCGGTCGGCGGGGGAGTTGGCCCTCGAATCCAGGTTCGCGTGACACCGTGTCCACACTGCTGACGACTTGCTGTTCATGAGCAGTTGATGCTGAGTCATTTCCTGTTCTTTTGGTGACTTAAGACCCGCCCCTTGCACCTTCACTTTGTAGGTCAAGTGGTTTTGTTGTTCTTGGATTTCGCTCTGGTTTCTCCACCTTTGCGCTCACAGGGCATCCTGAATTGGGACAGTGTTGTGAAGAGGTGACATGAACCAACGGCCCCACGTGGCCAGTTTCTCTCCCACAAGGACGCTGTGTGTTCTCCTACTTAACTAGGTGGGAGCCTCCAGGGTCATCCAGGCAGCCTCCACCCTGGAGAGGAATGAACTCCTCTCTTTTCCAGCCAGAACCACAAAATACTCCGGAAAGCCCAGAGCTTGGTGTCCTGATGTTACTAAGCCCTTGTCGTCTGTGGCTGAGTGACGCCTAGAGCCCGGGGGGCAGGCGCTGCGCCTGGTGTGGTCTCCACACCCAGCCAGGAGCAAGCAAGGAGCTGGGTGGGCACGCTGTCCTCCAGCAGAGGCTGTCCCCGTAGAGCGAGTGGGAGTCTTTGCTTATGCTCACCAGCGTGGGTACCACTCTGTACCTAAAGCAGAGAGGTGATGGGGCCGAGATGGTCGGGGCTAACTCAACAGCCATCCACTGCTGCACATTCCTGAGCCTCCCTGGGGGTCAGGCTGGGGTCCCAAGACTAGTGGTGGCCAACGGAACGTGAGTGGAAGTGCCGTGTCCCTTCTGAGCAGAGGCATTTAAAAGTTGCTGTGCTTTCTCCAGCCTTCTCTCCCTTCTCCTCCGCCACGATGCTTTCACCGACCACACATTGCATAGGGTGTTAGTGATGAGATGGGAATGAGATGCCACCTGCTGGGGAACCGTGGCTTGAATGAGTGTCTTCAGAGACGGCCCTGCTGAGCCACACTTCCTAGAACTTGCACCTGTTTTAGTCTTTCCGAGCTGCTATAACAAAATACCACAAACCAGGTGGCTTATAAACCACGGACATTTATTTCTTACAGTTCTGGAGGCTGGGAAGTCCAAGATCAAGCGGTTGACAGATTCAGGATCTGGTCCCAGGTTCATAGATGGCTGTCTTTTGCTGGCTCCTTACACGTGGAGGGGGCCACGGAGCTCGCTCTCCAGGGTCTCTGATAAGGGCACTGATCCATTCGCGAGGGCTCCACTGTCACGAGCGCCCCACCTCTCAAAGCCCCACCTTCTAATGTTGTCACGTGGGGGTTAGACATGCAGGTCACGGCAGCATCCTTGAATCTGGGCAGGACCCCTGAACCCCGTCAGCTGCAGAAGTGGCACTGGGCCAGTGCTGTGCCTGAGCCCTGCAGGAAGGCCCAGCAGTGGGTGCTTTCCTATCTGGGGAGCCCCGAGCTGCCACACTGCAAGTCCAGCTGCGCTGCTGAACTTACCCAGTACAGAGCGAGAGGCCCTGGGGCCGAACGGCTCAGTGCTCTCAGTGTTCCAGCTGAGCCCAGCCTTCTGGGCGCCCCTCGCAAGGGTCCAAACCTCTGAGGAGCCACGCCGGACGTGGCTGCCCAGTCAGGGCCCAAGACGACCCCCTCCCCAGCCAATATCACGAGGCGCAGAAGAACCACCGGTTGAACCTGTCTGCCCATCCTCAGGCTCACTGGTAGCGAGACAGGCTATTCTGGGATCTTGGGATGGTTTGCACAAGTTAGATACCCAACTTGGTGACGAGGAGACATGAGGGCAGCGTCACTTGGGGAGGTCGATGGTGGCAGCAGCCAGTGTCCACTTCCCCGACGTAACAGATGACAGCACAGCAGACCAGTCAGGAGATGGACAGCAGGGCCTGAACTCCAGCAAAGGCACACAGACTGGAGGGTATGCGGAAACAGCACTCGTGTCCTGATTGATTAGATGGGCAGAGTGAGGGACATGGCAAAAGTTCTGAGAGCCGAGCCTGCGACTGAGGGTGGGCCGGTCCTCAGAGGGGCTGGGGACCTGAGAGGAGGAGCAGACCTGCTCAGGGAAGGACCCAAGAAGAAGGAGGCATTCTGGTCTTTGCTTTAAAGTGCTGATGGGACCTCGGTAGGGAAATAGCCATCAGGCACAGTGAATCTGATTTGCTGCTCAGACAAAGACTAAAGCAGGAAATGAGGCGGGAAATGAAGCTGGCTCTGTGGGAAAATGATGCCTGTGCAGAAGGAAGAGAGAAGCGGAGGAAGGGGCTGAAGGAGAGAGAAGGAAAACAGCTCCAAGGAAATGGCACTTGAGAGACTAGCCATTCGAACTAAGAAAGACTCAGGAGGAGCTGGTGCAAAGAGAGGGTTCCTCGGAGCCGGCGTGAGAGACTTTCAGTTACCGCGTAGAGTCAAGGTCGTCGAAGCCTGTGGCAGTGCTAAGGGGCAGAGGGCCTGAGGAGGGTCCCCGACTCAAGTCAGAGGCAGCGGTGAATGAAAAGAAGGCAAAATATATTTGATGTTCCTGCATTCACTCATTCACCCACCTGTTCATCCCTCCACCACCTGTCCATCCATCCACCTGCCCACCCGGCCACCCATTCATCCACCTGCTCATGCGTCTACTCACTCATATTATTTCATCCACCCACTTATCCATCCAGGCAGCCATCCACCCATCTACCCATTCATCCACCCACTCGTTCATCCATCCAACAAGTCCATATCCATCCATCCAATTCCTGTTAGAATTTACCATGGACCTCGCACAGGGATTATATTAGGATAAACCAGATGTGCACCTACTTTTCGTTGGAAGCACCCAGTGAACCTCCTTAAAACCCTCAGATGCTCAACTTTGAAGATGGCGCTCTCTCCCGCACACAAAAAGCCGAGAGCAAAGGTAACAGCCACCATCTGTCAAGCTCTTGTTCGGGGCCGAGCCCAGTAACTTGTGTTTTCTGCTTCTTAATCCTCCCCAAACAACAACAGAAGGTAGGAGCTGTTCAGAGACGAGTTGGCTAAGCCTACGAGGCGTTACGGATCTGGAGGGAGTGCTGGGATTCGCATCCAGAGCGGATGGCCAGCCACCAAGCCTGCTGCCCCCGCCCAGGTTCCCGGGAGCTCTGTCACTCCTGACCCAGCCCTCGGCAGCTCGGCGCCTGCCAGGAGGGAGGGTCTCCCTTGGTCTGCTCGGGACATCAGGACTTATTTTGTCACGGGAACAATGCCAGAGCTGATGCTGAGGGAAACCGGAACAGTGAAATCCATCAGGTACTTTGATATGTATCAGAGGAAGGGACAGCTAAGGGTTAACTTTATGACCAATGAACCTAGTTTCTATGGGAAAATACATCTCAAGCTCCAAAGGACCGACTTGGAAACATAACTCTGGAACTTAGCCAGTGTATAAATGAGGGTCTTTCCTGAATTTTCCTGTCCTCACTCTGGTTCCTTCTCTTACTTTTTGCTTTGCCTTACGCTGTGCAAAGACCCTGGGCTTCCTGTTCCAGCTAACCGGCAGGAGCCACGCTGTCCTGTAGCAGAGTGTGCAGTTTTGCAACTACCCCCTGGAGATCGTTTCATCGCTATGGAAAATGGTAATTCTGTTTTCCTCAGTGACGGCTGTGTTTATGCAGGGACTCCCAGTGGGCTCAAGGCTTGGCCAGATGGTGCCAGATGTGCTCTGTGGAATAGGAGGAGATGAGCCCTGGGGCCCTCCCTGGGCCATGTGACTCTTGGCAAGAGCCGGGTCTGGGTGGACCTGTGGCTGTGGGACCCGCCCAGGCCAAGCTGTCCGCACAGGGCACAGGGTTCTGTCCCGTGGACACCGAAGGTGGCGGGGAAAGTGGGGGAGGGCTTGCCGGAACCGTGTCTGGCCCTCCCAGCCACATGTGAGTCTCGGCTACTTTAGCTGGCCGCTCACCCAGGTGGCCCAGGTTTTAGGCTGAGGGCTTTCTGCCTTGGGCATCGCATTCCCTTTGTGGAACAGCTAGACGAGCTGGGCGCTCGGCATTTTCCAGCTCTGCCAGCCAGCGGGCTGGAGCAGGGATGGCAAAGATCGAGGCACCTGCTCCACCCCCACGATGCTGCCTGTGACAGACATGACTAAGCGAGCAGGATGTTCCCACTCCCGGTGCTGGACACGGCAGGAAGGGGGCTGTGATCAACTAGCCATGTCTGTTGCTGGGGGCAAGAAGGGAAGCACAGAGGCCGGGCCCTGCCCTTGCGTTCTGCATTGGAGGACATGGGTAGAACGTTTAGCTGTTCTGTGGAGTCACTTACATCTGTTCTGTGGACCCCAGTTTTCTAGGGTGTAACCTGGGATTCTGCAGACGCCGACCCCCAGACCAGACCTGAGTGCAGGTCGTTTATGTGGAAGGTGGTCTTTTGAGCCGGAGGCAGCGTGTGCAAATGCTGAGGTTCCCACCGCAGGCCACTGCGGCCTCTGAGAACTGTGTGGACTGTTCCAGAACTGTCCCTCTCAAGGGGCGAGGGACCGAGCTTTTACTCCGCCTCCCCTGCCCGCGCTGACGGGGTCTGCCTGTGGGCCCCTCGTGCCTCAGCGCTTGTGTCCTGCCCTCGAGGACGGGCCTCGGGGCCGTGGAGGGATGAGGGGAGGGTCCCGGGGGGCCGGGCAGGCACGGCACCTTCTCCAGGAGAGGAGTTTTGGCGGTGTCCTGACCGCAAAGGGCAGAGGGTCTGGATGCGGAGGGTCTGGGTTCAGGCCCCTGAGTCTGGGTAGCACCGAGTAAGCACCCAGTGTCCCTGGCACCTGTCATTCCTGCCCTGTTACCTGGAGGGGCTGCTGTCGGAGTCAGTGAGAAACAGCTGCGTTAAAACTCCGTGAGAAGGTTATTCTGTGCTGCCTGCCTCCCTCCCTGCAGCCGTCCCCGCCCCGCAGCTCTGGGGAACGGCTCGTTTTGAGCCCCCTCTTCCCACCCAGCCAGGCCGGGCCGGTGGACAGTCCCCACCTCCTGGCCACAATGCATGACCCGAGAAGAGCCAGTTCGAGCCTCCCTGGGGGTTGGCATCTGGGCCTCAGGGGGCAGAGCTCTGTTCCTTACAGGGGACGCGGGAGCCTGGAGGTGCTGGTGGTCCCTGAGAGTGACAGGGAGAGAGAGACAGCGAGGGGAGAGAGATGGGGGGGGAGGTGGGGGGAGAGAAATTGAGAGATGAGACAGAGCTCCAGCGACCTTCTTTGAGTTCTGGATCCATTTGTCACCGAAACTCATGTCCTTCTCGAACTTTCCTGTTAGGTGCGTCACTTTGCTTCAGTTCATCAGAACGGATCCTTCTGTGATTTGCGTGGGACTCCACCAGCTCGGGACAAGACACTGGGAAGTGACAGCGAGCTGGCCAGGCAGGCGCTGGGCCTCGTTTGCTGCCACTGGAGGATCTTGGGACAGCCACCGCCCACCTGGCAGGTGTCAGGATGGGTGGGCCGGGTCCCAGTCAGGTGCGTTCTCATTCGCCAGGGACATGGGGGAGCCTTGCCACTGTCTGCGGGGTCCTCCCCTCCCACCCGTTGCGCGTGGAGCCAGTGTCTCTGATCCCTGACCCCAGGACTCCTCAAGCCCCCTCCCACGCCTCCTGCCCCACAGTCTCAGGGCTGCTGGTCTCTGATTCATTGTCGGCCCTCGAGGAACTAATTCCCGCTGTGACGTCGTAGGCGGCCTCTCCCAGGGGGCACATCCACAGCTGCTCGGTAAAGCCCGGAATTGTCACACTTTTCCCAAGTAGCCAGCGGGGAGAAAGGCACGAGCGGCCAGGCAGCAGGGGTCCGGGCTAGGGGCGCTGCGAGGGCTCTGGCTCCTTGTCATCACTCTTACAGCTCACGTGCAGTTTGCTCTTATGGAATCCACAGCTACCCAAGAAGGCTTCCAGAGAGATTCTTTCGTGGCTCAGTGGGTTAAGAACCCGACCAGGATCCACGAGGATGTGGGTTCGATCCCTGGCCTCGCTCAGTGGGGAAAGGATCCGGCATTGCCGTGAGCTGCGGTGTAGGTTGCAGATGTGGCTCGGATCCTGTGTGGCTGTAGCTGTGGTGTAGGCCGGCAGCTGCAGCTCCGATTAGACCCCTAGCCTGGGAACTTCCATAGGCCGCAGGTGCAGCCCTTAAAAAAAAAAAAGGTAAATAAAAAAAAACTAAAAAAAAAAAAAAGAGAGAGAGAGAGGAGGTTTTCAGTGGCTTTAGACTGCGCCCCGTGCCCCATCTCTGCCTCTCCCGATTCTGAGTAGAGTCGCGCTAAAGGCGAGGGTGGGCGGACCAGTCAGCGACTGCTCACTGCGTCTCGTCTCACGGGGCGGGGGGGTCCACCCCTGACCGTCATTATAGTGGACACCTCGCCTCCTGGAGCCTGTTCAGTGGTTAAGTTTATGCTTTTCCCAACACCAGTGCTACCACTTTGAGGAAGGTCTTTAGCTGCTGGTTTTTTTTTTTTTTTGGTCTTTTATGTAGAGCTGCACCTGCTGCATATGGAGGTTCCCAGGCTAGGGGTCTAACAGGAGCTGTAGCTGCCGGCCAACACCACAGCCACAGCAACGCGGGATCTGAGTCGCATCTGCAGCCTACACCACAGCTCACGGCAACGCCGGATCCTTAACCCACTGAGCAAGGCCAGGGATCGAAGCCGCAACCTCATCGTTCTTAGTCGGATTCGTTAACCACTGAGCCACAACGGGAACTTCCCTTTAGCTCTTTTAAAAGTATGGGTTATTTGTGTGGAATCAAAGTGGCCCGAGTTTGTTTCACTCTGGGATGTGAGGTTCCAGGCTTCCTTGTGTCCTGGAGCCCAGGACTCACTTCACGGCATCAGTGCCATCCCTCATCGTGGGCCAGGTCCGGGCCGGCCCTGCCTCCTGCCTCTGGCCTGGCCCTGGCTGGCTCCCCGCCAGAGCAGACTGGACACTGAGCATTCTCTCCGAGTTACAGCCGGGCCTCCACAGGCCTCTGGGGCTGCTCGCCTCCCAGCCCTTTCTTCTAGAACTTTCCAAATCATGGCTCCAGTCAGGCCGCGGACACCTCACAGCCCTCACGTGGGTCTGGCTCCTCCTGGAGTGGAGCCTACCCGTGGCTGGGGTCCCGGCTGTCCCCATCCCTCGGTGTTTACAGAATAGCACCTGACACGGAGAAAGTCCCAGATACCAACACACTTGTGTGAGGAACAGGTGACCAAGCAGAAGCCAAGTGCCTAACTCCACATGCCATTTTGGTCACAAGGAGAGTGGCCGATGGCATCAGAGAAGAGGTGTGTGTGTATGTGTGCCCCTGCGGGGAGCTGGGCGGAGTGTCTGGGGCCTGAGGTTTGGCATCACTTAAGGAAGAAGCAGCAGCGCCCGCCGCGGAGCTGATGGAAATGACAGGCGCGGCCTCGCCTGGTGCGTAAACGAGAAGCGGGGACCGCGCCTCCTCCCGGCAGGCTTCCAGGACTTCCTGGAACGTGGGTCTCCCCAGCCGAGTCCCTGCTCCCAGCGGGACAGTTAGCTCAGCCGGTGCCAAACAGGAAACACTCAGGTCTCCTGAAAAAGCTTTTTAAAAATCCTTGACAACAGCGCCAATCGGGAGGATCTTAATGTGGATGCTGGGGGAGCTGGGGTGAGACGGTCGAGGAATTCCGGGAGCCTCGGTGCCGCGGTGTTTCTCCGGGGTCTCGTATGTCACGCACGACCTGGTCCTTGGCTGAGCGCTAAGCTGCGGCATCGTCTCAATGCGAAAGGTTCTCCCGGGGGCCTGGGGAGAAAGAGAGAGAAAGAGAGGGAGAGATGGAGTGGGGGGAGGGGTGGGGGGAGGGGAAGACATGGGCTTCCAGAGGGCGCTGCCCAGGCAGGTCAAGGCCAAGACCCCTCCCTGTCCAGGAGCCCGGAACTCCGAGGGTCCCACGGACCAGAATGGCCCTCACTCTGCCATGGGAGTGAGATAACAAGCAACAGTTGAATAAATACAACTTCCCACCCGAAAATGGGCCTCAGACATATCATGTTCTTCCAATTTTTGTTTAAAGTACAAAGATAATTCTCCCCATCTTGGCATTCTGCAGGACAGTTTCACTTCCCTTCTCTTCTGGGTGTTCTTTTCCGGCCTGGTACATGTCAGCTCAGATTAGGGCCAAAAGGGACCACATGAGTGCGGAGACTTCCAGACCTGGGGGCGGGACCGGGCTGCCTCTTCCCCCTCCTGCCCGTCGGGCTCGGGCCTGGCCCAGCCTCCCTGTGGCTGTGGCGGCCAGGGCCTGCGTGGGCCCCAGGAGCGCGGATGCACACGCCCGCATCAGTACAAGCCATCCCATGCTGTGCTGCCTTTGGCCTGCGATGGGCTATAATCAATAACTCTGGTAACTGGGGTCTCGGGTGTTGCTAGTAGTCTGCGCCCCGAGCCCCGCTCATCTCCCCTTCCCCCGACCGTTTCCTCGTGCAGCCCCTCCCAAGGGCAGATCTGGAACAGAGGCCTGTGAGACCGGACCCCACGGCCAGCCCCAGGACTGTAAGACCGGACCCCCCGGCCAGCCCCAGGACTGTAAGACCGGACCCCCCGGCCAGCCCCAGGACTGTAAGACCGGACCCCCTGGCCAGCCCCTGTCAAAGGAGGGTGCCGGTAGGGTCCTAAGCAGCTCCCCTGAAGGTCAAAGCCGTAGGGTCCCTGTCCCCTGAGGTACCGGCCAGCAACAGCTGGGGACACTCCTTCTGTGGGCAGGCTGCCTGGTCATCCTGGGTCCTCTCCTGTCCAGGTGGCCCAGGGTCTCTCCACCCACTCGGCTTTGTCACCTGCTCAGGCAGATGGCCCGGGGACAGTGAAGTGCAGATGTGCAGGGAAAGCTGGACAGTGGGTGGCCCCGAGTTGGGGGAGAGCTGCTGCTTGAGAAGCTGGGGTGCTGGGGAGGACCACCTCCTGGCCCCCGGCTGGACTGCCCTTTGGGGGGGTCAGGGGAGCCCCGCCTGGTTCTCCTCTGTGTCTTCAGGGCCAAGAACGGTTCAAGACTCATCAGATGGACGTGCAGACAATTCACTTCCTAGCACATCCCGCTCCAAAGCAGTCCAGCCTGGAAGAAAGGCGCGCAGATTCAAATCCCTCGGGACCTCCAGGCACGGCCTCCCACTTGACTCTGGGCTTCGATTTCCCGGTGGGGGAACCACGGGAACAAAGCCGGTGGCTGCAACCCTGTGGGCAGGTGTAGATGGAGGGCCACCTGCCACAGCGGCCGCCACTCTTGGTAACCGCGGTGACTGGTCCTTCGCCAGGGACGCTGTGGCACATCGCTGTCTGATCAGCCCCCGGGGCTGCTGACATTTCCTGGTGGAAAGAGAGCAGCGCTGAGGGCCCTGGGACAGAGTCTCCTGAAAATATCTGGTAGGGGGCGGTGTCCGCAGAGCCGCCCCTGCAGCAGGGGAGAGACGGTCGGGCAGGGATGTCTAGAGGCGGCCGGTCACCAGGTGAATCGGGGCAGGTCCTCCCCGCCTCCCAGCCCGCCAAGTACTCAAGGTCATTATCTTCCACGTGTAATCTCTCTGCTCAGTAATCGGGATTTCCCCCACAGCGTTTGCATTTCAGGACAACGTGTCCGCTCTGGAGTAACTAATATTCTCAAGTGTCGTGAAAATGTCTGTGAACTTGGATAAGAATAGGTTTTTTTTTTCTTTTTCTTTTTAGGGCCGCATCCGCAGTATATGGAAGTTTCCAGGCTAAGGGTTGAATTGGATTTGTAGTTGCCGGTCTACACCACAGCCACAGCAATGCCAGGTCCAAGCTGCATCTGCGACCTACACCTCAGCTCATGGCAACGCTGGATCCTTAAGCCACTCAGCAAGGCCAGGGATCAAACCCGCATCCTCATGGTTACTGGTCTGATTTGTAACCCACTGAGCCACAGTGGGAAATCCGGTGATAGCAACAAACATATTTGGATTTTTTTGCTTAGCTGAAAAAATAAGACCTATTTGCAAAACCCGTAATAAAACAGTCTGAAAATTAAGCAGTCCCAGAGACTGTTTCTGATCCCAATGATTTCAGGTTTTTCTAATTATTTTTTTCCAAATGTCTACACTTTGGTGTGAAGAAGCTCTGTTTATAAAACATTATAAGGTGAAATGGTTTTATATTTAGGCTGAATACTCTGATAACTGAGGCAATTAATATGCATTGAAATTAAGCTTTCAACTACATGAATTATTTACCATTAGCCAAAAAAATCAACCTGCATGGCTCGGTATAAAATCGCTTTCCTTCTGTCTGATTAAGGAATGTTTTTATTTGGAAAGTCTAACAGGGACATAAAAATAAAACCACATGTGGTTTTTTGCATATCACAACCCTCTGCTGAAAGGACAGCGTCCCCAGCATCACGGACGATGAAGGCTATGCACATCACAAGTGCAGCAGGCAATTTTAGCTTTTGAACAAACGATTTTTTGTGTGATATCGAGCAAGAAAAAAATCTGAATGCTTATTATTCTCATCGGGTGAGTTAATCTTCCACAGTTTCTAAATCCTTGTTTCAGTACAAGAATTTGTCAAGCCACACTCTCCCTCCATGCATTCTTTCTTCCACAAATATCTGCATACCTACTAAGTGTCTGGCCTTGTGTGAGGGGCCAGAGGTTGACAGAACAGGCAAAGTCCCTGCCCTCGGGGAGCTGATGTTCCCCAGGAGGAAAAAGTTGATGAACAAAGAAGCAAATTGCCTCAAGAAGATACTTTCTAGGAGTTCCTGTGGCGGCTCAGTGGTTAATGAACCCAACTAGCATCCATGAGGACAAGGGTTCCCATCCCTGGCCTTGATGAGTGGATTAAGGATCCAGCGATGCCATGAGCTATGGTGGAGGTCACAGATGCCGCTTGGATCTGGCATTGCTGTGGCTGTGGTGTTGGCTGGGAGCTGTAGCTCTGATTGTACTCCTAGCCTGGGAACTTCCATATGCGGAGAGTGAGGCCCTAAAAAGACAAAAGACAGAAACAAACAAACTACTTTCTAATAGTGACAAATGCTCTGAGGTGATGTGCTGGCCATTGGGCTGCGGGCTCCTTCCTGTAACAGGGAAGGAACAAATTGGTCTTTTATTTAATCTTCGCACTCCATTGCCTCCGCATAGTCAGGCTGGCTGGCTCCCGCCTTTTGCAAAAGAATGTTGTCTAGAGCCTGAAATATATGGAAGAGCCCATTGTCGAGACTTTGACCTTTAAGAGTGTAACGCTTTTCCATTCATATAGAGATAACAAGTTGCAGAACAGAGAATAACATTTGTCTTGTTGGAGGGTTCAGGGTTAGCGAGCCTTGACCTACAGGAATGGCAGCAAGAACAAGGGATGC
>PVHT021183553.1:1280479-1305294 GCA_004024745.2 Catagonus wagneri
TCCCAGTGTGCAGGCTGGCCCTGCCTCCCACGGGCCCCACTCCTTGTTTTCCTGCATGGGGTCCCCCAGTGTCTGCTGCACATCTAATCTCTTCCTGGCCACAGCTTCTTGAAAGGACTGAACCGACAGAGCCTGTTAGAATAAAATATGTTTAAAAAGTGTGTTTTGACAGGAACATTACAAGCGACCCTTGGCCGGAAAGGATCTGACTCCCTTCTATTTTTGAGGCTTTCAGTGCCACTTGCTGTTGCATCTCGTTGTCAAAACTGACGCCCTAACAGAAAGAAATTCTTTCCCTGCCTCTCCCTTCAAGCCACCTCCTGAATACCTTCGCTCCATTTCACTGCCTTTGCAACACTGTCATAACCAAGCCCAAAGGAACGTGTGTGGAAATCTTAGCTGGAAAATCAGAACTGGGTGTTGCTCAACACGTGGAAAAAATGCAGCGTGTTTCCTCTGCAAGGAGCTCGGTCCACATGGCAGTTGGGGCCAGCAGCGGTGTGTTGAGGCCTTGGCGGGGGCAGGTGCCCAATGGCCCGGCCAGGATCTGCCCACCCTGCCCCTGACCCCTTTCCAGCGGTGGGTCACTCTGCACTCGAGCTCCCTCTGCTCCGGAGCTGGGTGAGCCCCAACCCTGACCCCCCACTCTGCCTGCCAGGGCGGGGTGGCCACGGTCCAGAGCCACGCAGGAGGAGGCAGACCGGGTTAGGATCAACCGGAGCCTGGGTGCGGCGCAGGGAGCTGCCAGCAGCCTGCGGGCGACCCAGGGCAACCCCCACACAGTCTACCCGGGGCCTCCCAGGCCCACCCGGTCACAGGTTCTTTATGCCTGTCCTTGTCACTAGTCTTTCCTTCCTGCTGCGGTGGCAAGTCCTGGGAGGTGACCCCTGCTGGAGCGTCCACGCTGTCCTTACTGCTGCCCAGTGACTCGACCTGGAGGGTTTGCACTTTGCAGCCACAGGTGAGGACGCCAAACCCCAAACTGAAGCACCCCTCCCTGGGCTGCTGGGCGCAAGGCAGGGGGCTCTGTTTCCCAGGCTGAGAAGCCCTCTCCTCCGGGGAGGGGGGGCCCACAGCTACGCCCCGCAACAGCGCATGGCCATGCCCAC
The DNA here is from genome assembly GCA_004024745.2 of Catagonus wagneri. Classification (NCBI taxonomy): domain Eukaryota; kingdom Metazoa; phylum Chordata; class Mammalia; order Artiodactyla; family Tayassuidae; genus Catagonus; species Catagonus wagneri. The sequence goes on from PVHT021183553.1 coordinate 1,281,589, forward strand.
GCAAAGGGCCAGGCCACGCCCACGCAAAGGGCCAGGCCACGCCCACGCAAAGGGCCAGGCCACGCCCAGGCAACGGCACAGCCTCTCCTCTGGGAAGAAGGGAAGCCCCAGGAGCAGGGGCTGGTGTGTGAAAGGAAAACAGGCAGTGGGGAGAGTGAGGAAACCGATGGTCCAGAAATAAGCCAGGAAGGGCTTTATGAGCCACCTCCGTTGTTCAACGTCTTCACTATGGATCTGTTAGGTCTCATCTCCTGTGACGGAATGAATGGCATGCTGCATAATCCTGCATATAATTGGATGCAAATTTGGGGCGCTGGAAAAGTTTCTGAAGGAAACCACCTTCGGTGCCGGCATAAAGGGTCCGATGCGTTGAACTCTGTGTGTGTGACTCCCAGCTCCGCCCTGACCGACCGCGGGCCCCGTGGCAGGAAGGGCGGGTAGGATGGGGACCGCGCCCAGGGTGGGTGTCCCTGGCCCTTTCGGTCTGTTCTCCCAAGCTCTGCCTCCGGGGCAGGTGTTGAGGGCTCCCGTGGACATTGTCCGCTCCTCCACTTTTGACCTCACTGGACAACCTCTACCTGGAGACCTGCAGGGGTCAGAGTGGTTCTGCCGCGGCTGGCATCCCCGAGGTGCCCCAGTCAAGCTGCCTTTCACGCACATGTGGGAGGATGTTGGCTTTGGTGTCGAGGTTTTGTTAGTGGATGGCCGGCTGGTGAGCCATGGGGGCCGTGATGCAGCCGGAGGTAAGCCCTGAGGCGGCGGTGGTGGTGCAGAGGACACCTGCCTGGAGGAACTGTGGCCAGGAGACCCTAGGATGGAGCTGCAGAGGGGCCGGGCTGAGGCTCTGGTGCAGGGACTTTGGTGGGTGTTACGACTTCTCTCCTGAGCAGCTCTGAGTGACACAGCGGTGACCATTGCCCCTGTTTCCAGGAATGCCATGGCAGCTGGAGCATGTCTTTGGAGGGGACTGTGTGTGGGCTGCGGTGCATGAGGCTCCCGGTCCTGTTCTAGAGTCAGAGGGAGGATGGCTGGCTGTGAAGACGGGAGCTCAGGGTCAAGAGAGAAGAGGAGAGAGGGGTTTGTACGTTTCACCATTGCAGGTGTAGGAATATACAGTGTGGCTTGTCTGCTTCCAGCCCAGGACCTGAGATGACCAAGAGGGTCAATCAAAAACTCTCACATTGGAGTTCCCGTCGTGACTCAGTGGTTAACGAATCCGACTAAGAATCATGAGGGTGCGGGTTCGATCCCTGGCCTTGCTCAGTGGGTTAAGGATCCGACGTTGCCGTGAACTGTGGTGAAGTTTGCAGACGCAGCTCGGATCCCGCATTGCTGTGGCTGCGGCGAAGGCCGGCGGCTACAGCTCCTGTTAGACCCCTAGCCTGGGAACCTCCATATGCCGCGGGTGCGGCCCTAGATAAGGCAAAAAGACAAAAAACAAAACAAAAAAACCTCTCACATTGGGAGTTCCCTGGTGACGCAGTGGGTTACGGATCCGGCAATGTGACTGCAGTGGTTCAGATCGCTGCTATGGTGCAGATTTGATCCCTGGCCTGAGAACTTTCACGTGCCATGTGCCAGACAAACCCTGTCTCATTGTGGGAGGCACGTGGGTTGGCGGAATCAGCGCTTCACTTGAAGATGCCAAAAATGCAGGGCGGTGGTCCAGCTCATAGCTCTGTTTGTGGCCCACCACGTCATGAAGCTGGCTGTACCCAGTGGGTCCGTGTTCACGCGGAGCTGGTACAGCTGGATGGAGCCTGAGTGGAGCCAGAGGGCACGAGTGAGCATGAGCGAGTGACTAGAGTGTCCGCCACATTCAGACCGGTGTGTCCCCGGGGCACCTCTGGCCACAGGGGTGGGTCTGACATAACCCGCTGAAGGAGGTGGAGAGCCCAGCCTCTCAGATGGGGGCCGGGCACCTGCAGGCCAGCTGGAGATGCCCCACTCCCTTTAATTTCACCATCACTGGCTTTACTGTGAGTCTCATTACCTTCTAACTCCATGGTCCAACTGATGCAATAAATGAAAAAAAAAAAGAACAAAACAGTAAGAACAAAAAAGAAAGTAAAAAGAGAGGAGACAAAAACTCCAACCCAGATACATAAACATTTTCAATGAAATTTAAAAAAAGACTATGCATCCATGAACCAGGAACAGAGGGCTTTGAAACTAGAACAGTCACAGCAAGAAAATGCTGCGAGATTAAAGATACAGGAAAACATTTGACAGAAGCATTAGAATTAGAGGAAATCCGGAAAATAGTGCAAAAGACAAACAGAGACTGTGGGAGAAAATCCACAGAGGGTCCATCTGGTAGCTCCGTTGTCTGACCGGTAGTTTGAGAGACACTATGGGGGCCCCTTCCGCCCCGACCGCCCCACCCCTGTGGCCTCCTGCTTCCCTCCGCCCTCTCCTCTCCCGCTGCAGTGACTCTGGGGACTGGTCCATTTGGGAGCGTCACAGATCAGGCAGCCCATCTTTATCCCTCTGGTGGGAACTGCCTTCAGGGACAATTTTCTCCCTGCCCCAACATGGGGAGGTCCCCTGCGGTCCCACATCACTGTGACCTAGTGGCCCTGCGGCTGTCACATTTGGTTTTTGTGGTGAGGCATGCCCTGCGGGTCGGCCTCCACCAACAGCCCTGGTGGTACCGTTGGGCTCCCGCCTGGCATATCCTGCCTGCTGTTTCTCAGTTTGTCCTCCCACCTCAGGAAGCCAGCACGTAAGAAGAGGGGAAATGGAGGGAAGACATTCTCAAAGAGAAGAAGAAGGGAGAAAAGATGCCATGCATGGAAACAGACGCCAGGCTGTCAGCAGCTCAGATGCTGAAGGGCAGTGGGGCGAAGTCTTCACAGTTCTGAGGGTGGTGAATTTATCCCCGCCTTAGGCACTCAGTTCAGTGATGGCTGAAGGATGAGGGAATAAGGCAGGTGTTTACACACACGTCTAAAGACTCAGGAGGTTTATTGCATGCACCTTTCTCTGGGAAGTTATTGGAGGCCAACCCCCCAAGAAGGAGACACTAAAGATCGAGGCAGAGGCGGTTCCAGGGGATGGTTCTTTCAGTCACCAGGGCGCAGTGTCTTCTCCAAGGATGGGGTGGGATTGCCCCAGTCCAGGCTGGAGGGGAAGCCCAAAAGGAGGTCCCTGGGGAAGGGGTGATGGTAGGGGAGGGACCAGTGAATATTCTGGGGCGTCTCATGGTAGAGCAGTCAGTGGAGGGCGGAAAGCGTCCACTTCCAGAAAGTTTCTTTTCAAGAGGATGGCTGGCCTTCTAGAAGATGAAATATCATTCTTGTACATTGCTCAGTTGTCCAGTGAAAATGTTACTCTGTGTGCATGTGCATGTGTGTGTGTGTGTGTGTGTGTGAGAGAGAGAGAGAGAGAGAGAGAGGGAGTTTAACCTTTAGATTCAATTTTGGGATAATTTACTCAAGTTAGAAACATCATGAAATGTAAACGTTACCAATTTTTTAAATGATAAGAGTGATGATTTGTCACGCAGAGTGGGGTTGCCGGGAGGTGAAGAAAATGTGTAGAGAGAGATGAGCACAAGATCCCTCACAAAATGGGGTTCAAGAGTCACCCCAAGGGTTCGTGGCCGCAGTCAGTCCCCACCGTTTGCTTACTCAAGTCGTTCAGGTGTGGGGTGTTTTCTTGTGTTATTTCTTTCCCTATTTCCCTTGTCCATTTTGAGATTTGGATAGATTCTATTTTGCTAGTTTGCTTGTTTGTTTTGGCTGTGCCTGCAGCACGTGGAAGTTCTAGAAAGAGAACCAGCAGCACAGCAGTAACCCGAGCTGATGCAATGACAATGCAGATCCTTAACCCACTGTGCCACTGGGGATGGGTTCTTTAGTAGTTATATCTTTGTTCCTTCATTGTAAGTTCCTTTGATTTTTGTTCTGCTTTCTTGGCTCTTTCTCAACTTTGTTTTCTATCACTTTTTTTTTTTTTGGTTCTCATCTCCATGTTTTTAACTCTCAAGTGCTCATCATTATTCTTTTTAAAAGAATTTAAAAATAACATTCTTGTTTGAAGAACACATTATTTCTTCTTATTTCTTGAAGGATTCAAATATTCTGTTCTATTTATTGTTTCCTTTTTTCCTACATGTGTGGATTTTCCTGGGTCCTTGTTGTGTCAAGAGCATATTTAAACATGGGGCCTTGGGGGGCTGGTGGAAGGTCTCTGTTTATGGGTGGCCCAGAGGCCAGTGGTGTGTTGGTTGGAGACCTGACACTAAGTCTCTGGAGCTGACCTTCCTACCCCTCAGATGAGCTCACATCCTCTCTGGACAAGGGGGCCTACGAGACCCCTTCTAAGGGCAACTCACTCTATTGGTTTTCTGTGGCTGCTGTAAAAAATCACCACAAACTTGGTGGCTTAAAACAAGAGAAACTGGAGGTTCCTGTCGTGGCTCAGCAGAAAGGAATCTGACCAACATCCATGAGGACGCAGGTTCAATCCCTGGCCTTGCTTAGTGTGTTAATGATCTGGCATTGCCGTGAGCTGTGGTGTAGGTTGCAGACATGGCTCGGTCTGGCATTGCTGTGGCTGTGGTGTAGACCAGCAGCTACAGCTCTGATTTGACCCCTAGCCTGGGAACGTCCATATGCCATGGGTGTGGCCCTAAAAAAAGACCAACCCCACCTCCCAAGCCTCAGAAACTTATTTTCTTGCGGTTCTAGAGGCTGGAAACTGAAGTCCAGGTGTCGGCATGCCTGTGCTCCTGCTGGAGGCTCCAGTAGAGGAGATTTCCGTGCTTCTTACAGCTTCTGATGGCTCCAGGTGTCCCTTTGCTTGTGGCCACATCACTGAGGTCTCCGCCTCCATTTCTCCTCCATCTCTCCACGTTTCTCTCTTCGGTCTCTCATGAAGGCACTGCTCATGGCATTTGGGGCCCATGCAGGGAATCCAGGACACTCTCATCTCCAAATCCCTAATTGCATCTGCAAAGACCTTCTTCCGAATAAGGTCACGTTCTGAGGTTCTGGGGGTGAGGACACAGACATAGATAGCTTTTGAGGGGCACCATTGAACCACTGCACTCCCTAAACTTCCAACACGCCCCGTTTTCCAGTCGAAATCCCTGTGGAGTGTGTTCTCTGCAGAGTCTTATGGAGGAAGATGAGGGACAAAGCAAATTTTTGGATCTCCAGGGACCCTCTCTGCTCTGGGACCCAAAGGGAGGCATAATAAGCTGTGTGAGGGAGTGGTGTTTCTTAATTTCTATGCATTGAGCAGGTGTTTACATTCTGTGCGGCACAGAGCAGATATAGTGGCAAACCAGCTTCTCCTGAATGTGCATCTGTGGCTCCCTTTGGGTGATGCTGGTGTCTGAATCCTTCTCCAGGCTTGTAGACCCTTGGCTGGACTTTGACACTGGCCTTGCTCCTCTAGGGTTGACCAGTTGTCTGGCCTTGAGCCATGCCTTGATCTTTCCATGGGTTACTCCTTGAGCACCCGGACCCTGGTGAGAAGCACGGATTCATTGCCCTTCCAAGGTGAGCATTTCAGCAGAGCGGAGCCTTACCCCAGAGAAGGGGACATCAGGGTAATTTTAGGCAACGTGGTGAGACAGAGGTTGTTGTTTTAGGGAAGTAAGAACTCCTTAAATTATGTACCAAAAATACCCGCGAACACTTCTAAGGAATGGCGGAAATAAAAGAGCAAAAACAGGGTAAAGAGAAGGGGTGGGGGAGCGCGGACCAGAAACACAGCATTATTCCTCAGAAGTGCTGACACTTTCTGTTTGGGGCTGTTGCTTAGTGAAATTCCACAACTGGAGCGTCATTCCCGCTGGATCCAGGCTTGTCCAGAAACCTCCTGAGACCAACGGCTCCTACTATTTTAATATATGGGTCAATGGAAAACAGTTGGAATCTGGTAGTTGGTTAAAATTTCACTGGTCAGGCCCTGTTTGAATGGACACATTTATACTTTAGTTGAGGCTCGAATAAATTACACTGAGAGGTGGTTAGAAAATTTGTTAGAATGTTTTTTTGGGGGGCGTGTGTGTGCGAGGAGTGGAGGACTCAGAAATGTGGAGCTCAGGGGGCACCAGAAGACCCTCGCCCAGCCCCACACACACTGGGGAGGAGCCGAGACAGGGGCTCCACCCTCAGCATTGTTGCCAAAACTGAGACCCCAGCCGTCCCCCTTCTGTGACAGAGGTCACCCCTGGAGGCCTGCAGAACGTCTTCTGTTTCAAAGAAAACTTGCTCCAACATTTAAAAATTCAGATGTCGCAGACCTCCAGTCTTTCCTGAAGCCCTAGATGGTGGCCGTGGGGCTGGCGCCCCTGCGGGGCGGCGGGGTGGTCTCTTCCGGTCCCCCGGTTCCCACCTCACCTTAACCACAGGGAACCATAGAAACAGGTGCGGGAGCGCGCTCTGTAGAGGGCTGGGGCCAGAGAGAGACGGCCAGCGTCAGGGACCCCAAGCTCGTCTCTGGGAGGCTTATGGATATTTACATCTGTACTCACACATGCTCCTGTGTGTGTGTTCATGTTTGTGCATGTGTGTGTCTGTCATCTCGTCTGTCAATCATCTATTGTCTTTCTATCACCTATCAATCAGCTATCGTCTATCTATGTATCTACCGATTATCTACCTACTTCCTATCTACCTACCTACCTATCTCAGTTATCTGTAAATCATCTATCTATTGTCTATCAGTCTGTCATCTATGTATCTACCTATTATCTTTTTATCCATTCATCTATCTTGCAGGTGTAACAGGAGCCAGCCTGGGAGCCTGGGCTCAGGTGTGGACTCCCTAGGGGTGAGGAGAGCACGGGCCCACCGCTGTAACGCCGCCCCCTGCCCGGTATTCCAGATGGAACCTACGGGGAAGGAAGGATGTGGTCAGCCCCCGGAGCTGGGCCTGGGCCTGAAATCCTTCAGGGCTGAGGAAAGCTGTGGATTCCGGCCCCTCCAGAGACGAAACATCCCGCTCAAGATGGTAGAACTGATTTCTGGCTAACTCTATACTAAATTAATTAAGTGATGAATTGATTACTATAGGACATATAATTATATAGTATTAGTTATAGTACATACTTATCTATTATATAACAAATAATAATGTAATACGATATAATAGTATAATGATTATTTATATCCTGACTTTTTCCCTAAGGCAATGCAGATTCCTTACTGTGACAAGCACACCTTTTTGCGTAAGGTATTTAAAATAAAAGAAAAGGCAAGATCTGCTGGAGAACAGATTACAAGAGAAAGACGGAGAGAGGCAAACTTTTTTTTGAAAACTAGTTGTAGAAGGAACCAGTCGCACGGCCTCTGAAACAAAGTTCTAGAAGTGTCGATCTGCAGCAATGGTCCAGGTGAAGCCTTCTCGCAGCAGAGCCTGGAAGACGCTAAAAGCAGGGCGTTCTTGGTGACGCCGGGCCGATGGAGCCCAGGAGGGCGGCTTTCTGCCCCTTGGGTCTGGGGTGAAGGTGGGCTTGTGTCAGCTCTCAGAGGGCGCCTCTGAGATCCTCTGATCTCAGAACGGAGGCTTGAAGAATCACACGAGGGGCCAGCTTACCTCAGAACTGTAAATCTCCTTGATGGGGCTGGGACAGTGGAAATAATTTTTAAACACCTGTGCACGTCATCGCACTCTGCCGTAACTCGCGGCAGAGCTCCTGGAATAACGTACCTCAGGATTTCACCATCAACCTCCTTCAGTTTTGGTTCCATACCTCTTTCTGGGGCCTTGTGGCAGAACAACGTATAATTTCCCGCCCCCATAGCCTTCTGCTCTGCAGGTCAATTCTAATCATTTTATTTAATTTTATTATTTTATTTTTTCCTTTTTAGGGCTGCCGGTTTGGCATATGGAGGTTCCCAGGCGAGGGGTCAAATTGGAGCTATAGCTGCCGCCTATACCACAGCCACAGCAACGCAGGATCCAAGCCGCGTCTGCGACCTACACCACAGCTCATGGCAACGCCGGATCCTTAAGCCACTCATGGATGTTAGATTCGTTTCTGCTGAGCCACGACAGGAACTCCCAATTCCAATCATTTTAGACATTGTTAATTTAAAAAGGAGACGTACGGGGAGTTCCCATTGTGGCTCGGTGGTAATGAACCTGACTAGTATCCATGAGGATGCGGGTTCAATCCCTGGCCTCGCTCAGTGGGTTAAGGATCCAGTGTTGCCGTGAGCTGTGGTGTAGGTCACAGACTCGGTTCAGATCTGGCGTTGTTGCAAATCTACTCGCAGCTCTGATTTGACCCCTGGCCTGGGAAATTCCACGTGCCGTAGGCATGGCCCTAAAAACAGCAACAACAAAACAACAGCAACAACAACAAAGGAGATGTGTGACTGAAATAATCCAAATTATAGACTCATCTCCTTTTGGTCTTTCCTGTGTTTTCTTTTATGTTAAGTTCTGCTGGGGCTGGGACCATGTCTGTTTGCTGCGTGGCGTCCTTGGCTCCTGGCCTCCGTTGGCGGAGAGGAACTGCCCGGTAAGTACCTAAGCGTTAACGAGGCACAGGTCAGATGCCCCTGCCTGAGCCCTTCCTCTCAAGCATCCGTTTTGTGAGTGACCTCAGCAGTTGTGGCGGCTGGAGAAGGATCCGGATCCTCACTTCTGAAGGTCTGGAGGGGGGTTGGCAGGACAGCAGCCCCCCAGCAGTCGGCCGGCAGACATGCCCGCCTTGGGACCTGGGTCTTGGGAGTGAAACAGCCCCCACCTTTGTCCAGCGCCTGTGACCCAGCAGAGACAGCCCTTCAGGGTCCTGATGGGATGAGGGAGGGTGGGGAGGGAAGCTTCTAGAAGGCACTCGAGGTCTTCGGAGTCATCGATGGGTTCTAGTGGCCTGACTGAGGCAACTCTTGAGGGCTGGCCCCCCTGCAGGGCTCCCTCCATTGTCTCCTGGGGGGTGTGGGGACAGAAGGCCAGAGGGCAGATGACCGGCAGGCTGGGAGCATCCTCAGGGCCTGTGAGGGCCTCTGCGAGGCCTGCCCTCCTGGGCACCGGGAGCCCCTTTCTCCGGGTCCAGCTCATACCTGGACCTGCCACCCCCCCCCCCACGGGTGTTAGTGCACACACATAGTCTGCAGGACACCCGTGTGGGCAAGTGGTCCCCACGGCGACTTCACAGAGGAGGAAGCAGGTGTGGGGACTGGCCCCAGGGGACTCAGCTCAGCTGGGACTCGATGCAGACGGCCTGGCTCACAGCTGGCTCTGGAAGCAGAGCCTGAGATGGATTCTCCTGCAAGTGACGGCTCGGGGGTGGGGGCAGGGGACACGGGGGAAGGGAAGCCACCACGTGGGCTCAGTGACGCGCAGCCACGTCGCCTCTCGCGGTAGCTCTGGAGCGTGCATCAAATCTTCCCTGCGCCACTTCGCACCCCTGCCTGTGGGTCTTTGGCCTGGGGGCCCCCTCAGGGGCTGGGGAGGGGGCATCAGTCAAGGACAGTCCTGCAGAGAGGGCTCTGCTCAGCCACATCTGCTGCCACGGGGGGACGGGCTCCCCCACCTGACGAAGGGATCTTGGGGGCTGGGCAGGGGCCCCAAAGTATGGCTGCGAGAGCCTTGTCCCTAAGCTGTACACAGAAGGGTTACCTGTCTTGGCAAGTCCAAGCCTGGCCAGTGCAGTTCCTGGGGTTTGTCCAGGGCTCAGCATCGAGACTGCAGCAGCCAGCGGTGGGTCTGCTCACCAGGGGACTCTCTGCTGCCGCCTGGAGGCAGGAGGCCACGAAAGGGTGTCCTGAGTCTGTGCCGACCCTTCCTCACGCTGAGAGCCACTCTGTCCGGGTTTTGCATCTCTGTCCCTGGCAGGTGCAGGCACATGCAAACCCTCAGGGACAGCTCATTTGTAGGAGGGAATGAATGAATGAAGGAAGGAAGGAAGGAATGAAGCAAGGATGCTTCTAGCCTGGTTGCCACTGGCTTCTGGCCAGGCTGCTGCTGGGGAGACCACAGACTCCGTTTCTGTCCCTCGTCAGTCTCTCTGGGCAGGACAGCAGCCCACCCATCGCAGAGCTCGGCTGGCAGATACAGCATCGAACGGCTTGTGTGTCTTTTCAAGTGTTGCTCGTGTGTTTCCTTAGGACACACAGCTGCTGCGTGGGTGAGGGGCGACGGGGCGGCTTGTGCCTCCCCAGCTCTGGGCTGGAGGGGTGACGTGAGGAGAGGGCGAGCTGGGGACTCAGGGGCACGGGCACCGTTACTGTTGACAGCATCCAGGCTGCAGCAGCCAGTGGAAAAAGGGCTTCACCGTTGCCTGTAAACCGTGAATCGGTGGCCGCCCTTGCTAGCGGCTTCCTCGGTGAGTATCCCATTCATTCTGCCTCCGGAGGGAGGGCTGGGGTGGCAGCTGAGACGGGTGTGCCCGTGCCGGCTGCTGCGGACGGTCGCCTGGCAGGCTTGTCTGCTCCGCTCCAGATGCCTCGCCGCCCCCGGCCCAGCGCGGCCCCTCCCGGTCTGTGGCCACGGCGGGCGGGCAGGAGCTGAGCTGGCTCTCCGGTGCTTCCTTCCAGCCTTACTCACTGCCCTGTCATCTTCCGGTGTCCCCACCCACCTGCTCATCGCCTCTGCTCCTGTGACAGCCGCCGCAGGGCCAGGGAGCCCACCTTCCGCCCTGTGGTCTCCCATCTCGAGCTGCCCTCCCCACCCCCAGAGGGTGCCCCACACGCCTGCTAGCGCCGGCGGTCAGCTGGGTGCTGGGTGCGGAGAGGGGGGAGGTCCAGGGCGCAGAAGGGACAACACGGGCATTGAGCGCAGGCCGGAGGGGGCGCTCTCGTGCACAGAGGACGTGACTGTCAGAGGCAGAGAGGACAGGACGCGGGGCGGCGACATGGCATGGCTCTTTACCTGTCCTGTCTGCTAGAGCATGCCGTGACTGGAAGCTTTGCACTGACTAATGTCAGCCAATCCCCACGGCAACCCTGTGGGACCAGAAAGATGGGGGACTCATTCTCATCTTCCCAGAGAGAAAACTGGAGTTTGGGTGGAGTAACTGGCTCAAGGTCCCACGGCCAGTCAGTGGAGGAGGGGTCTATACCCCAAGCCCTCTCTCGCGTGCCGGAGGCGGTGCCGCCACCCTGCACTCTGCCCTGCACCTGCTGATTGCCTGCTTCATACGGTGTCTTTTCTTCTACTCTGTTTGATTCGATTCGATTCGATTTGATTCCATTCCATTCCATTCTATTTCATTCTCCTCCCCCACCTCTAAGCAACCACTAAAATTCTTATTTCTATATATTCGCCTGTTTGGACATTGCCTATAAATGGGATCACACAGCATGCGGTATTTTGAAGTCGGTTTTCTTTTTGCTTTTTTTTAAGGGCTATACCCACAGCGTATGGAGGCTCCCAGGCTTGGGGTCGAATGGGAGCTGTAGCTGCTGGCCTGCACCACAGCCACAGCATAACCCGATGTGAGCTGTGTCTGCGACCTCCACCATAGCTCATGGCAATGCTGGACTCTTAACCCACTGAGTGAGGCCAGGGATTGACCCTGTGTCCTCAGGGATGCTAGTCAGATTCATCCGCCACTGAGCCACGATGGGCACTCTGAAATTGTTTTTCTTTTACTTAGTATAATGCTTTCAAGGTTAACGCATGCTGTCTGTTGCAGGTCTCAGAACTTCATTCCTTTTTTTTTTTTTTGCCTTTTGTCATTTTATGGCCGCACCCGCGGCATGTGGAGGTTCCCAGGCTAGGGGTCTAATCGGAGCTGTAGCCACTGGTCTGCGCCGCAGCCACAGCAACGCAGGATCCGAGCCGTGTCTGCAACCTACACCACAGCTCACGGCAACGCCGGATCGTTAACCCACTGAGCAAGGGCCGGGATCGAACCCGCAACCTTATGGTTCCTAGTCGGATTCGTTAACCACTGCGCCACGACGGGAACTCCAGAACTTCATTCCTTTTTAATGGTGAGTGATATTCCACTGTGTTGATATGCCACATTTCATCCATTCATCAGTTGGTAGTTAATTGAGTTGTTTCCACCTTTTGGTCATTACGAATGATGCAACTATGAACATTTGGTGCAAGGTTTTGGGTGGATGTCTGTTTTTATTTTTCTGGTTAGTCCCTAGGAGTGGAATTGCTGGCTCATACACCAGCTCTGTTTCACCTTTTGAGGGACTGTCAGGCTGTTTTCCCAAGTGTGCACCGAATCGGTGATTTTTACATTCTCATCAGCAGAGTATTCCACTCTCTCCATATTGTTGCCAGTATTTATCATCTAAGCTACCCTAGTGGATGTGAATCATTGCGGTTTGACTTGCGTTTCCCTGAGGGCTGCGATGTGGGGCTCTTTTTATACACTCAGTGGCCATTTGCATACTTTTTTAGAGAAATATCTGTTCAGATGCTTTACGAATTTTAAAATATTGGTTTCCTTTTTATCACTGAATTGCAAGACTTCATTACATATTCCAGATACACATTCTTTATTAGATATCGCTTTGCAGATGTTTTCTCCCATTCTATGGGAGGTCTTTTCACTTTCTTGAACACGTCTTTTGTTATTTAAAAATTTGATGAAACCGGATTTATCTGGTTTTGCTTTTGTTGCTTGTCCTTTTGCTGTAAAGGAACTGCTTAATCCAAAGTTGGGAAGATTTACCCCAAATTTTTTCCTAATTTTTATTACGTTAGCTGTTAGATTCATTTTGAGTTAGCTTTTATACATGATGTGATATAGGTATCAGGTTTAAGTCTTTTGGATGTGGGAGTTCCCACTGTGGTCCAGTAGGTTAAGAACCCGGCATAGTGTCCATGAGGATACGGCTTCCATCCCTGGCCTCTATCAATGGGTTAAGGATGCGGCGTTGCCTCAAGCTGAAGCATAGGGCACAGATGCAGCTTGGATCTGATGTTGCTGAGGCTGTGGGGTAGGCCGGCAACTGCAGCTCCTATTTGACCCCTATTCCGGGAACTCCCACATGCCGTATGCGCAGCTGCAAAAAGAAAAGAGAAAGTCTTTTGGATACGGCCATTCAGTTGTCCTAATACCAATAACTGAAAAGACTGTCTTGACATCTTTATTGACAACTGAACATAAATGTAAGAGTTTATTTTTGGACCTCATTCTAACCAATCAATCTATTCTTACGCCAGTCCCATACCATCTTGACTGTTACTCTGTAGTAAGTTTTAAAATCAGGAACAGTGAGTTCTCCAGCTTTGCACTTTCTCAAGATTGCTTTGGCTGTTCCCTTGCAAATTCTCTGAATTTTGGAATCAGCTGTCAGTTTCTACAAAGAGGTCAGCAGGCATTCCGATGGGGCTGGCACTGGACTGGTTTGGGGAGCAGTGCCACCCCCATAGGACAGGCCTTCGAACCCGTGAGCATGGGATGTCTTTCCGTTTATTTAATTCTTCCTTAGTTTCTTTCAATAATGTTTTGCAGTTTTCACAGTGTAAGTTTTGAATTCCTTAAAAAAAACTTATTTCTAAGTATTTTTCTTTTCCCTTTTTTTTTCCTTTTTTGGCTGTGCCTATGGTAAGTGGAAGTTCCCAGGCCAGGGAATCAAATGTGGCACGGTAGCAGCCCAAGCTGCTGCAGTGACAATGCCAGATCCCTAATCTGCTGCATCCCGAGAGAACACCCTAGATTATTGAATTTGACTCTTCTTTTTTAATATGTGCATTTGATGCCACAAATCTTCCTTTAGGCACTGCTTTTCACTGCATTACAAAATTTTTATAAATTATACTTTCATTTTCATTGAGTTTAAAATGTTTTTAGCTCCTCTTGATACTTCTTTGACCTATATGTTATGCACAAGTGTATAGAATCACCAAATATCTGGAGATTTTCTAGCTCTTTTTCTGTTACTGATTTATAGTTTAATCGAGTACTTTGTATGATCTCTAGTCTTGTAAATTTGCTAAGGGTGTTGCATGGCCCAAAGTGTGGTCTATCTTTGTAAACATTCCATGTGAGTTTGGGAAAAGAATGTTTATTCTTCTGTTGTTTGATAGAGCATGTTATGAATGGCAGTTACATCCAGTTTATTGATAGCGGTGTTCACGTTACCTGTGTCTTTACTTATGTGGTTACTGAAGGAGGAGGACCGAAGTTTCCAGTTCTCCTAAGGGATTTGTCTTTCTCCCTGCTGTTCGTCAGGTTTTGCCCGTGTGTCCTGACGCAGCACAGATAGGCAGGTGTCTCTCAAGGCTTGTTACCTCTTCCTTTCTCATTCTGTTACGCCTCTCTTTGTTCCTGATGATTTTGCGCGTTCTAACGTCTACTTGGCCTGAAATCAATCAGCTACTACAACTTTCTTTTACTCCAGCGTTCTTAGCATGGTATGTCTTTCTCTAGCCTATTACGGTCAATTTATTTGTGTCTTTACATTTCAGTTGGGGTTCTCATAGAGAAAACAGATGTTTTTATAAAAAAAAATACAAGCTGACAATCTCTGTCTTTGCTTGGAACATCAAGACTATTCCCATTCGAAGTCACTATTTATTAATAATCAATAATAATTATTAATAATTAGCTGGATATTGTAACAATTTTCTGTTTATTGCACTTGTTCTTTATTTCTCCGCTCCCCACCGCTTTGTGCTTCCTCTGGTTTCAGTTGCGACTTTTATATCATTTAATTTACTTTCTTCCCTCAGGGTATCAATTATACATCTTAAAAAAACTTACCGCTTGCTCTAGAGCTCACGGTAAACATTTCCAAATAAGCTGAGTCCGCTTTTAAATAACACTGCTTCACAGACAATGCAGATATCTTAGAAAAGAATATCCCCAGTTCCTCCCACTTATCCCACTGTTGTAACAGTTAGAAACATTGCTGTTATTTATTTCACATCCATATGCTATAACCACATAATATATTGTTATTAATGCTTTGAGCAGTTATCTGTTATATTCGTTAAGAATAAGAAAAATAAAAAAGATTTTTTCACTTTCATTTATTCCTTCTCTAATGTCCTTCCTCCCTCCCTGCTTTCTTTCTTTCCCTTCCTTTCCTTATTTTTCTTTTCTTTTTTTTTGTCTTTTTGCCTTATCTAGGGCCACACCCGCGGCATATGGAGGTTCCCAGGCTAGGGGTCTACAGGAGCTGTAGCCGTTGGCCTTCGCCACAGCCACAGCAACGCGGGATCCGAGCCGCATCTGCAACTTACACCACAGCTCACGGCAACGCCGGATCCTTAACCCACTGAGCAAGGCCAGGGATCGAACCCGCAACCTCATGGTTCCTAGTCGGATTCGTTAACCACTGAGCCATGACGAGAACTAACTTTCTCTTTCTTTCTTCCTTCCTTCCTTCCTTCCTTCCTTCCTTCCTTCCTTCCTTTCTTTCTTTCTTTCTCTCTCTCTCTCTTTCCTTCCTTCCTTCCTTCCTTCCTTCCTTCCTTCCTTCCTTCCTTCCTTCCTTTCTCTCTCCCCCTCCCTTCTTCCTTCCTTCTATCTATCCATCCTTATCTTTCTTTCCATAAATACACAATTTTTGGTATCCTGACCTTCTTAAACCCAAGGGATAATCTCAGGCGGCTGCTGAAAGGGTGTTAAGAAAGCAGGTGCTATGCAGACAGAGGAATTAGGGAGCAAGGCTAGCGGTGACAGAGTGGAGCGGTCTGAGGTTAGGGCCCAGTGGTGCTGAGGGCCCAGGATGGCTTTGTCGGGTGCTTCCTTCCTGGCATGTGGGTCCCATGGGGTGTTCTGCAGCCATTGCCAAAAGTTCTTGCCAAATTTGGGACTAACTCATGCTCATTTGGAGGCTAATGGAAGAAGAGGACGTTAACTCCAGTGCTGTCCTTGTTCCATCTTTAATTTGTACGTCAGACTTGGATTACCCACAAGTTCACGGTCAAGAAACTTATGACCCCCAAACAGTTTCCTTGAAAACTCTATCGAAACTTCAGGTGTCTTAAGCTTGGGTATGAACCCAGGACTAGAGAGCTAGCAAGGAAGGGCAAGAACTCATGTCTTTCCCCATGAGGGTTGCAAGGGGAAACCTGCATGGCTCAGAGCCACGCAGGTGCTGTGGAGGACCTGAGAAGAAACCAAGGTTGACTTGTCTTGTGAAAGAAAAATCCCCAACAAAGATTTAAAGAGTGAAAAGCTGTCTGCGTTTGGAGGCTGAACGTAGGCAAGACAGAGAAAAACGCAATGTTCTTTTTAGGAAATTTGTGGTTCGGGGTGAGAGAACGTGGCAGTCCACGGGGGGGAGGGGGGGCTGCAGGACAATGAGAAGGGGGTCAGGGAGGATCCTGTGACCAGCAAAGTTGGGGAGCCAGGGGGCTGGGGTCCCCGTTGACCCTCCGGCTGGATCTTCCCATGGCTGCTGGAGTCTTTCCTGCCTTGGTTCCCTCATCGGTAGAGCAAAGAATTTATATTAGATGCTATTTCAGTTGACTTTCAAAGTCCCCCAATTCTATGGATCGAGGTAAAGTGAGCATTTTCTTTTTCTGTTGTACCGGTGGTTTGAACAGATGAGCCTGAGAAACAAGCGAAGTGTTAGCATCCGTCCCCTTTGCTGACTGACAGCATCCCATTAAGCTGTGAGAAGAAGTGGTTTTGGTTGGCAATGCGTTTGTTTGCATGCCAGGAATTGAGGAAGCTTGGTTTTCTTCCAGATCCATTACAGAAGTAATCTCGGCAGACTT
Organism: Catagonus wagneri; assembly: GCA_004024745.2. Classification (NCBI taxonomy): domain Eukaryota; kingdom Metazoa; phylum Chordata; class Mammalia; order Artiodactyla; family Tayassuidae; genus Catagonus; species Catagonus wagneri. The sequence continues at coordinate 1,298,197 of PVHT021183553.1, forward strand.
CGGGCTGTTTTAAGAGGAGGGAGAAGTGAGGAGTTTTGAGAGAAAGTTATGAATGGAGGGAGAAAGCCAGGTGGGGGATTGTGGGACCCTCCCTCTGAGCCTGTCTGACCCCCAAACACCCTTTGGACTAAACTCTGGGTCCAGCTGAGGTCTTTCTGCATCTCCCCCCTGGGAAGGATAAGCACGGCTCAACTGTGTGCCTTACCACTTATAAGAAGTGTCAACTTGGGCAAATGTCTTAACTGCTCCGAGCCTCAGTTTTCTCATCTCCAGACACTAATGACGACAGTGGCATGTTATGGGCTCGTGGTGAGGCTGGACGAGGCGAAGCATGTGAAGCCCTTGGCACTGGGTTGACTCGATGCTGGTCATTGTCACTGGAGCCTGGCGAACATCCTACAGAGTGCTCAGATCCTACGGCCGAATAGACTCCCTGATCTTGGGCCTCATCTTTCTGCGAGTGGTCCCCAGTGGGGACCCAGAGAGCTAGGCGTGTGACGATGACTCAGAGATGCAAAACTGGACGTACGTAAGGAAGAGACAAGCATAACTGCTGCAGCCCTAACGCCGTCGCAGTCTATTAGTCAGCCGTGTTGTGATAACAAACAACCCCTAAATCTCAGGGCTTTCAATATTAAAGGTTTATTTTTTTTTGGGTCCCATTGCATGAAAGTGGATACGGGTTGGCTATAACAGTTCTGCTCCCTGGGTCGTCTAGCCTGGAGAGGCAGCTCCTGTTTTGGACACACTGGTTTTGCAGCAGATGGAGAAAGGGTTCAAGGGCTGCGGAAATCTGCGTGGCGTTTCTTTGATGTTATATCTTCACATATTCCGTTGGCCCAGGCTGGTGGGACGGTGGATGAGAACCCTAATCTGCACGAAGGCACACCGAGGGCACGGGGCGAGGGCACGGAATGGAGACTCTTCTACTGGGGAAGAGACTGAATATTAGGGGGACAAGAACGCCCTCTGCCACTCCCAGCATGTTTTCCTCGCTTTCCTGCAGACGAGGGGAGAGCAGAGAATGCCGGCAATTCCGGATAGCCTTCTCTTGGTGGACTGGGATGTTCATTAGATAGAAATCCTATTTTTATTTATTTATTTTTTGCTTTTTAGGGCCGCACCCGGGGCATATGGAAGTTCCCAGGCTAGAGGGTCGAATCGCAGCTGCAGCTGCAAGCCTACGCCACAGCCACAGCCATGCTGAGCAAGGTCAGGGATCGAACCCACATCCTGGTGGAAGCTAGTCGCATTCGATTCCACAGAGCCACAGTGGGAACTTGTGAAATCCTTACATTTAACGCAGTGCCTACTGCTCGCTGTTTGTTGGAAGTGTTAAAGAATGACGCCATACAGATCTAGGTGAGATTATCATGTGCCCTACTCTTTAGTAGCTGTTTTATGTGTGTTAGCTCAAATATTTTGAAAAACAGCAGCTTCAGCGAAGTTCATTGACAACCCAAGTTACCTTTGGGAAGCAGCTCTCAAAATTATCTTTGACTTTCTTCTCTAGGCAGGGAAAATTCCTTGGAACACAGAAAACTCCTTGGAACCTACACCACAGCTCACGGCCATGCCAGATCCTTAACCCACTGAGCGAGGCCAGGGATCGAACCTGCAACCTCATGGTTCTTAGTCGGATTCGTTTCCGCTGTGCCACGACGGGAACTCCGAAGACACAATGTGTTTTAATCATGGCATTGTAGAAGAAGAGATAAGAAAAAAGTCATTTTAAATGAAAATTCTCCTTGCTTCAGCTTCCTGTCAGCCAACTCTTTGAAGCTGAGACCTGAAGACACAGTGAAACATCTCTCAGTGTGTTATTTCCTGTAATCACCTGCCAAGGCCATTTCAAAGGGTTTTGAGATTTGGACTTTAGGAAAGCATATGCCAGCACTTCCCTTTTTTTTTTTTTTCCTTGATGAACCCATGTGTATAAATTTACGCCTTGAAGTTTTTAACTTTAAACTGAAAAATCTATTTCCCCAAATCAAAAAGTAGTACTTTGGGATGACGTATAAACTTGATGCCGTTGTGAGGGACTCTCTCAGAATTCTCTCCCCTTTAATCATCTCCCGAAATTGTGGAAACCAAATATTAAACCCAGACTTAAGTTATTTGATTTTTTTCCTGATTTGGTTTTCTTTCTTTTTTTAAAAAAGGGATTTTTTTTTGGATCAAGTAAACCTGGCAACCCTCTGTCCTTCCCTTCCTGAAATCGTTTTACCTTTTTTTCCCCTTCTGGTGTTTGCCTCCATCCACGTGAAATACTAGTACTGTGGTTCTCAGTTTTTTCAGCCACAAGCATGCCATGACCTCCCTGCGTGGAAATGAGCGTGCAGCTTTCTTATGTCCATCCCCCCACAGTGATAACTGACTCATTAATTTGCTTCAAAAATTATTCAGTGTTTCCATATACATATATATATATATATATTTTTTTTTTTTTTTTTTGCTTTTTTATGGCTGCACCTGTGGCCTATGGAGGTTCCCAGGTTAGGGGTCCAATCGGAGCTACAGCCGCCAGCCTACAGCACAGCTCACGGCGATGCGGGATCCTTAACCCACTGAGCGAGGCCAGGGATCCAACCCGCATCCTCATGGATACTAGCTGGGTTCATTAACTGCTGAGCCGTGGCGGGAACTCCACCTTTAAGTTGGTAGTGACCTTGTCTTTGTCTTCCCGTCTCTGCAGGTGTGCGTATGTCTTCCCCAAACCCCTTTCGATGATCATGCAACACGACAGGAATCTGTCTGCCTCAGAAGTTCCCGGGAGCCTTCCCTTGGACCCCTCCCTTCAGCCCTGTGTTCCGGTCCTGCCCCCGATTTCCAGCTGGCGCATGAGCTGCTGTTTCACAGCATCGGCCTGGAAACTGCCCTTTTCCTGCCTCTTCTGTTAGAGCCCGTCTCCCAGAGCCATAGTTTGCCTCTTCCTGGTTTTCTTTCTCGTTTTGCTGGAGCACATCCGTTAGTAGACGCCTGAGAAAGGTACTGGAGAATAATTTTCTGACGTCTTGCCTAACGCTGTCTTTACTCTGCCCTTATTTTGATTAAGAGTTGGGTGGGCGTGGCTTTGTGGGATAGAAATATTTATTTTTTCCAGACTTTGAAGGCATTGCTCTGTTGTCTCCTGGTTTCCCATATTACTTTTGAGAATGTCAGATAAGTCTTCTGATTCCTAATCCTTTGTGAAAACCTTCAATCTTTTTTTTTTTTTTCATTTTGGCTTTTTCTTTTCCTTTTTTTTTTGTCTTTTTGCCTTTATGTGGAGCCGCACCCGTGGTGTACGGAGGTTCCAGGCTAGGGGTCTAACAGGAGCTGTAGCCGCCGGCCTTCGCCACAGCCACAGCAACGCGGGATCCGAGCCGCGTCTGCAACCTACACCACAGCTCACGGCAACGCCGGATCCTTAACCCACTGAGCGAGGCCAGGGATCAAACCTGCAACCTCATGGTTCTTAGTCGGATTCGTTAACCACTGAGCCACGAAGGGAACTCCTCATTTTGGCTTTTTTAGTTTTCAGGATCTCCTTCCTGTCTGTGTTCTGTGAAATGCTGCAGGACATACCTTGGCAAGTCTCCCTCTTCACTCATTCTTTAATTCACTGTCTAAAAACCCTTCAATTCTGTTTTTTTTCATATTATTTATTTGATAACTTCCCCCTGTTGTTTTCCGTTCTTTCGTTCTTTACTTCTCTTTCACAGATTCTGGACCTCCTGGATGGGCCTGTAATTTTCTCGTCTTTCCTGTTTCAGTTTCTCCCGCTTTGATTTTTGTTGTGCTGGAGGAGAAATTTCCTCTAGTTAATTGTCCAAAAACTCGTACTGAAGTTTTTAGTTTTGCTCTGGTACCTCTCCCGTATTACGGCAGTCAGTCTAGTGAACACATCCATCACCTCATACAGTGACCTTTTCTTGTGTGTGGGGGGCGGTGCACTTAGATACTCGCTCAGCAAATTTCAGGTGTCCAATTTAGTTTTACCGTCATCACCACGCTGTACATCAGCTCCCCAGAACGTCTTCAACTTATAGTTGAATTTGTACCTACGTTTTCCCATTTCTCCCAACCCCCGGTCTCTGGAGACTACCATTCTCCTCTCTGTTTCTGTGAGTTCTACTTATTTAGGATTTACGTATAAGTGAAATTAGCTGTAGCCTTTTGCTTTCCTTCTTTCTCTTTTTTCTTTTTTGCCCCACCTGCTGCATGCAGCAGTTCCCAGGCTAGGATTCCCGCTCCACCGCAGTGACCTAAGCCAGAGCAGTGACAATGCCAGATCCTTAATGTGCCATCAGGGAACTCCTAAGAACTTTGTTATTCGGTAAATACTATCATTTAAAAAGTAGCCTTCTATATAGAAAATAATCAACAAGGACCTGCTGTATAGTACAGGGATCTCTACTCAATATTCTGCAGTAACCTATATGGGAAAAGAACCTGAAAAAAAAAATATATGAATCACTTTGCTGTACACCTGAAACTAACACAACACTGTAAATTAACTATATTCCAATATAAAATAAAAATTAGATTAAATTGAAAAAAGCATTCTTCTACTGTTTTGCATGGCTGTAATATCTTTTCGTGGATTTCTATGAATATTCACCATTACTCTATAGAAAAGTTTTCTGTGCTTCCTCATAGTCCCTGTTTCCTCTAAGTTCCTTAATCAGTCAATTACTTGGCTTGTTGATTAAGTTTCACCTTATCTGTGGGTTTTCCTGGAGGACTCGATGGACTGTTCATCTTCTAATATGGAACCTGAGAATCTGGTGGGGGCTCTGTGCTCATGGATAGCGCTTGTTCAATGATGGGTTCCACAGAGGGGTGAAGAAGTTGGGGTGATTTCTCTGCAGGACACCTTGTATGTCAGCATCTTCTCAGCTTTTGCTCTTGGCCCAGTGAGTTTGTTTATGGAGGAACTTTCTCGTTTTCTGTTGGGAGAGCGGGATGGGTTGCATTGTGTTTCCCAGAATAGCTCTGTCCGAGTCCTAACTCCTGGTGCCTCAGAACTTATTTGGAAATAGGGTTGTTGCAGATGTCATTAGTCATGTGAGGCACGCAGGAGTAGGGGACACCAGTCCAGTGGGATTGATGCTGTTATAAGAAGACAGAGGCACGCAGGGAGAAGCCACGGGGCGGCAGAGACAGAGGTTGGGCCAGGAATGCCTGGGGCGCCGGGAGCCAGAGGAAGAAAGGGGGGGTCCTCTCCTGGGGGCTCTGGCGGGAGGGGGCCCTGCTGTCACCTGCATTGTGCACTTCCAGCCTCCAGAACTGAGACAGAAGAAATCTCTGTTGTTTTAAGCCTCCTGTTTGTGGCACCTTGTTACAGCCGTTCTAGGAAAATACTCCACAGAATATGTGCCAACAGCTGCTTGCCGTGGAGGCCGAGGGAGCAGGGGCTGGGGGGGACCGTCCCCTTCCGCGTGGAGACTTGACTCAGCCGCCCCCGCTTCCCTGTGAGTCAGTCTCACCCTTGCCCCTTCTGTGCCCCACGTCCCGGCCCCTGGAGCGCATGGCTCTTGGATGAGCCCCCCACTGGGGCCAGGAAGGCGCAGTCCCCTGGGCAGGGACCTGGAGCTCCCGTCCTCCGCAGTCTCTCAGCTAATCCCTGTGCTTTCAGCTTCGGTTCCTTCTTGAAAAAGAACCGGAACCTCCTGTTCCTGAAAGACCGACCTCTGCACACGAATATCTAGCTCTCAAGTCCCACAGCCCGAGGCCAAGGCGTCAGGAACCCCCAGCTCTCCCTGATGGGGGCGAGGGCGCCCTCTTCTGGCTCCTCGAGGACTCGCGCCGTGCTCCCTTAGGTCTAGGACGCCTGGACGGTAAGGTGTTGGAGGATGGACAGAGCACAGAGCTTCTCCACACAGTGAATGACCCCTCAGTACGAGTCTGCTGAACAAATGAAGGAAGGAAGAGGCTCAACCAAGGAGACGTTTGACTTTGTGCCTAAGGCTCAGGTCGTTAAAGAAAGACCCTATCTTCGCCTTCTTTACAAACGGAAATTTATATTGCAGAGTTAAAAAAAAGAAAGAGTCCAAATTGGACCTTTGGTGCAGTCTGATAATGGTAAAACCAGCCATCTTCTGGCTAGAATTTTTGAATTCCAATCAACTGCAAAAAGTTTCTTGGCTGCTCTCACCGCCGGGTTGGCCATCCTGAAGATGAATCGGCTGAGCGTGGTTTATGGCTCACAAAATTCTAGGAAGAACGCTATAATTTTTCCTGGGCATTTTTACACAAATTTTCCTAGAGCCAGCTCAGTGTTGGCGGATTACTTTTACTCAGCGCGGTCTTCTTGTTCCTCCAAACAGAGGGGGCTAACAGGTAACCCCAAAGTTACTCATCCAAAGTGAATAAGAAACCCGTCCTGTTAGGCACGCCTTTGTGAGAATGTGTGTCATTATGACGTGTTTCCCAGGCACTTCAAGGCGAAGACTCGCTTGAGGACCAGAGCCTCTCCCAGGTTTTGCTGGGCGGATGATCTCATGAATCCCCTGAATGTCTGATTTCTACTGCGGGCTTCTGCATCCCCGTGACACCCTGTGATGAAGCCTTCCAGTCTGACTAGAAAAACGGTTTTAAGAAAAGTCAAGAATTAATGGAGAAGAATCTGAAAGAGAATATATACACACATATATATATTCAGATATGTATCTGAATCCCTTAGCTGTAAACCTGAAACTAGCACAACATTATGTCAACTCTACCTCAATTAAAAAAAATATGGAAAAATGAAGGAAAAAATCAAGGCGGGGTACATTTTACTAAGGCAGAAATAATCACAGATTGCTGCGCTAATTACTGCAGTGATTTGACGGATCGCCCGCCTGGGACTGATGTTGGCGAGTTATCCCATGAACAGTTTTTATTAGCGCATCAGTCTCGAGATCCCGACTTGAATTAGTGTGAAAAACCGAATGAGCTGCAGCTCCCATAATCACAGGGTGAGTTGAGGTGGAGCCCACACTCTGGGGCAGGCTTGGTCTCGGGACCTCCGGAACCGGAACCGGGAAGGTGATGGGGAGCTTTCTCCCCCTCCCCCCCCTCCGCCCCCTCCGCCCCCTCCCCTCCCCTCCGCCCCCCTCCTCCCCTCCCCTC
>PVHT021183553.1:1305394-1365112 GCA_004024745.2 Catagonus wagneri
GACGCCCATGATGAAGGGAGATAGAGGAAGTGCCGGTCTAGACAAGCGACACAGCAGACAAGGGACATACTCCACTGCTCTGCTGTGCTTCAGTGATTGCAGGTGAGGTGTCGTTTAGCTTAGACTCCAAACTGGCTGCACCAGCACCACCGAACAGCAGACCCGAGGGTCGCCTCTGTGCGCAGGTACCAGGCGCGGGGGAGCTGGGTGAGGGGGCGGAGAGCTGCGGCTGGGGTTCCGTGGGGCCGCATCTGGTGGCGGAGAGTCGAGCTTGCAGCCTGGGGCGGGGAAGGAGCAGAGGCTAGCAGTCTGGCCGAGGCAAGCGAGGCTGACACGGCCCCAGCTGCCCGGGGCCAGGGCCGGGCCGTCCTGGACACCCTGAGGACCAGCGGCAGGTGAGGGAGCTGAGCCGCCCCGCCTGACGCCTGCGGTGCCTTAGTGGCCGAGCAGGGCTCGGGCCTCCTTCCTACCTGGGGGCTCACTTTCCGCTGTGCTCCTCACGGAGGCTTCAAGCCAGTGCGGGCATGAAATGCAGCATCCGGGTGGCCCTCTGGCCACGGGGCCAGTGCGAGCCTCAAATCCTGCCCCCCGGCTGTGCTCACCAGGCTTCTTCTCTTGAAATTGTGGCTCTGCCTCCCCGGAACTTCCCTCCAAGCCGACTGTGGACACTCCCGTCCCCCCTCTGCCCGGGGTCGACACTCCAGCCTCACGACAAGCACATCTCGGAGCGCAGTCGCCGGGCAGGTGTTCGGAGCGCAGTGGCCGGGCAGGTGTTCGGAGCGCAGTCGCCGGGCAGGTGTTCGGAGCGCAGTCGCCGGGCAGGTGTTCGGAGCGCAGTGGCCGGGCAGGTGTTCGGAGCGCAGTGGCCGGGCAGGTGTTCGGAGCGCAGTGGCCGGGCAGGTGTTCGGAGCGCAGTGGCCGGGCAGGTGTTCGGAGCGCAGTCGCCGGGCAGGTGTTCAGAACATCGGGTGAAGAACCCTTGAGAGCCCCCCCCCCACCCCACCGCCCCAGGCTCAGGCCCTTCTAGGACTTTGATTTTTATCTCGAAGGCAGACGTGCCTGTTGCCTTCCCTTTTCTTCCCTGCCCAGGGTTTCCGAGGCAACATGGGATTTAACGCTGTGTGTACAAGGCCAGGACCCCTCTACGTCCTTGTCCAGCGAAAGCCCCCTTCAGGCTAAACTGCTGGGCTGTGCGCCCTGAACTGGCGACCAACCCTGCCCTCCTCTCACCCAAGGAAGATGGGACTATTTGCCCCTTCAGTTAACGCTTCTGTGAGAGTTAATGTGCAAGCCGGTGAGAGCGTGTTTTCCTCTTATTTTAGGATGATTTCGACTTTTTGAGATTGGGACATAGTTGCGCAGAATTGGGATTCTTCTTTGCGCAAAGGCTGTACTCACGTCTCCACATCTGCTTGTTATGTGCCAGGTCTGCGGAGGCCTCTCAGGCAGAACCTTTTGGTCTCGAGCAGGACCCTGGGGGCCGAGGAGCTGGGGCTGCTGGCTGGGATCCAGAACAGGCCTTTGCGTGTGGAAGGCAGAGAGGCGTCTCCTGCCTCATCAAGGGAGCCTCAGCTCAGAGGGTCAGACCCAAGCCCACACATCTCTGAACTGGAGGCAGAGGTCAGAGTCTGGGGCCTCTGGATCCCACCGACTGCGTTATTGGGATCCTGGGGAGACAGCAGTGCGGGATGGCTCGGAGCAAGATCTTAATTCTCCGCCCGGGGATTGAACCTGGGCAGCGTGGGTGAAAACCAGGGATCCCGGCCACTAGACCAGCTAGAGGTTAGAAGCAGAATCGCTCTGATTCTTGCCTTCCCTGAAAGCAAGAATGTTTCCGGGAGGCAAAGACTGTACAAAGAGCAGGTACAAAGTTTGCTGTTAGACACACAGGCTGGCACGTGGGAGAGCACACAGAGAAGCAGGTTATTTATTTGAGTCAGAAGCAAAGCAGGGACACACACTCATAACGAGGAACCCACAGAGAAGTGATTGAAATCACTTAAGCTGCACGGTTCTTCGGGGTCTTTGTTGTCCCTTGGCCAATCATCTTGCTTCATTTCTCACACCTGACCGGCCCCAGGGCCCGCCCCAGTATGCGCGCGCATCTCTTGGCCAAGTTGGACTCCGCAGGGATGGGACTGCCACTTCCTATGACCTGGGTCCCCGCCCTTTTTAGCCGGAGGAGGCTTTTCTGCGCGTGTGTATTTGGGGAGGGCTCCTGGGCCCCAGGAGTGGTGGATGCGGTCATCTCCTCTTTCTACTGAGCTCGGCCCCTGCCCTTCACTCACTCCTTGACGGGCCAGAGAGAAGCCGGGCCCAGTGCACTTGGCCAAACACGTCCCAGCTGATCTCAGCCCGGGGGCCCAGCTCCCTCCGGCCTCAGTGCTACCGTTGTGGATTATGGGATGCCAGTTGTTATGGTGACGAGGGGGCGGGGCGGCAGCAGGGACCGGATCTGGGGCGGGGGTGTTAAAGATGCAAAGTGGAAAAGGGTGTGGCTCACGTGCTCTTCCAGACCCTGGCTTCTGAGAGTTGGTTGTGACTGAGGCCATCCCTTGCCGCAGGGGGACATTTCCTAAGATTCTCACGAGCTCCCACGGGCTCCTTCTCAGCGGAGACGCCACTTAAGAGTCCAGGGTCGTTGGGTTCCGTACCTTCTCGTCTCTGTCAGCATGGACTTAACCTTGTCGAATGAAAAAGAAGAGACCGAGAGTTCCCTGGTGGCCTAGAGGTCAAGGATCTGGCATTGTCACTGCTGGGGCTCTGATTCCATCTCTGGCCCCGGGGAACTTCCGCCATGCTGCGGGCGTGGCCAAAAATGAAATAAAAAGTTAAAAAATGAAAATAGAAGCAATGACATTTGAGGGGAAAACGTTTTGCGTTACTGCTAAAAGTGAACTCAAATTCATTTATGTGCCTGCGACCACCTCGTGTGGTCATGGAGCCGGGACGTGGCTGTTCATCCTTCGACTGTGTGTTTGCCAGGGCGATGAAGGCTGCAGATGGCAGACTGACCTCATCAGAGGAAGCGCCAAGCCAGAAACTCGAGAAGACCAGCAGTGGAGGCCAAGGCAAGCGGCTCAAAGGCAGCCAGGCAGCCAGGTACAGAAGAGTCTGTGGATGGCTGAGCTAGCGACTAATTAAATACAATAGGACATCTACAGCGCACTGGGGCACAGTGCTACTTCTGTTTCTTTCTGTCGTATGAAGTGTATACGCACAGGCGGTTAGAGCTGAAGGAAACTTTTGGGCTGACGTAAGGTGACTGTACCAGTCGGGGCTTCCGGCTGAGAAGCAGAAACCGCTCTGGCTACTGTGAGCAGAAGAGGATTCAGCCCCGGGAATTATCAGGACTGGTTAGAGGAGGGAGCTCAGGCGGGGCCTCCAGGAATAAGGCCTAGGGCAGCCTCTGGCCCCTTCTGGAAGGGATCGCAGTGGCCACAATCCAGGGGTTAGATGGAGATGGGGGGGCGCCCAGCAGTGCCTTCACCACTTCCCTTCCGCGCGCCCCCCGCATCCGGGAAGCTGGCGTCTCCCTTAGAACTCAGCCTGCCACACCCGTCTCCAGAAGAGGCAGCTTCCAGCAGCCAGGGCAATCCTCCAAAGAGAGTGCAGTGGTGGGTGGGGTGTCCCAGCTCTGGAAGGGATTGGGGGGGCTCCCCTAGCACCTCCACGCTGTACTTGCCATTAGGGAAAAGACCAGACAGGGAGTTCCTGCTGCGGCACAGTGGAAACAATCCGACTAGTAACCATGAGGTTGCAGGTTCGATCCCTGGGTTGGGGAATCTGGCTTTGCTGTGAGCTGTGGTGTAGGTCACAGATGTGGCTCGGATCTGGCATTGCTGTGGCTGTGGTGTAGGCTGGCAGCTGCAGCTCCGATTGGGCCCCTAGCCTGGGACCCTCCATATGCTGCGGATGTGGCCCTAAAAAGTGAAAAAAAAAAAAAAAACGGAAACAAACAAACCAATCAGACAAAATAGCACAAAAACTCTGAGCCCCTCCCACCCGCCAGCCCTGTCCTCCCCTGCGCACCGTCCGCCTCTCCCTGGTCCCAGCTGCGCAGTGCCCGGGGCGAAGCTGCGGTGGAGCCTGGGGCACGGGGCGTGTAACCTTCCCCCTGGTGTGGAAGGAAAGGGGAAGAGATGCCTGGGCTGGTTCAAGGCAGTATTTAAGGGGAAACTGAACCGAGAGTCTGTGACCTCTGAGGTACCCCGGTGGCCACGTCTGGGCCCAGGACCCTCATGCTGAGGTCAGGGCTGACCTCTGAGGTGGCTTCCTCTACCCATTCCACGGGGAGTCCCAAACCCCGGTGATTAAGTGAGAAAACCGTAGCAGCCGCAATGCTCTCGCGGGCGAGCACGAGGGAGGATGTGGGAGGTTTTCCACCAACCGTTGCCGGCTTCCAGAACTCTCTGAGGCCACAGACTCCGTGGGCGAGGGTCTTGGTGGTCAGTGATTCGTTGCAGTGAGGTATCAGAGTACTGTCTCAGATGGGGCCTGCTTTCTCTCTCTCTCTCTCTCTCTCTCTCTTTCTTTCTTTTGCCTTTTTGCCTTATCTAGTGCCGCACCCGCGGCATATGGAGGTTCCCAGGCTAGGGGTCTAACAGGAGCTGTAGCCGCCGGCCTTCGCCACAGCCACAGCAACGCGGGATCCGAGCCACGTCTGCAACCTACACCACAGCTCACGGCAACGCTGGATCCTTAACCCACTGAGCAAGGCCAGGGATTGAACCCACAACCTCATGGTTCTTAGTCGGATTCGTTAACCACTGAGCCATGATGGGAACTCTGGGGCCTTTTGCTTTCTTTAAGTCTTGTTCTAAATGATGCCTCAGCTTTGACGTTTAAATAACAGTAATTTCTAATACCAAGGAATGTATGTTCTTAGCTGTTTTGAAATGAAATAGCTGCTTTTTGTTTGAAAAAAGGAACCACTGAACGGGAGCACACAGGCCACGCTTGCTCCGTTAGCCCCTCTGAGCCGAGCTGCCGCTTGGGACAGAAAGTGGAAACCAAACGTTGCCTTGTTTGCAGCAGGCAACGTGCCCCGGAGAAAAGGTTTTTCCCAAGGCTGAGCTTAAGATGCCAGCCCGTGAAGTAGTGGACATGTCCCCGCCCTGCCGGCCCAGGTCTTACGCCTGCCCTGGGGACTGAGGATCCCGTGGGGACCAGGGTCCCCTGGTGGGAACGCCGTTGGCCCACATGTGACTCTTGCAATGTGGTTTCTCCCGAACAGACGACGGGTCAGGAAGCGCCTCAGTCCCCGACCTGACACCCCGACATTCCTCTAGCTGAACCCCCAGGGAGCAGAGAGGGGGTGCGTCCTCTCAGGGTGAGTAAGGGGGCCCTGGGGCTCGGGAGGGGCGCGAGCACCCTCTCTGCTGCGCCGTGTCCCCATTCTCCTTAAACTCCAAGGCCGTCATCCGTGGAGGGAAAGGGGTGAATGACGCCTGACCCTCTGGACCCAGTTTGGAAGGGTCCCCAAGTCAAAAGTACCCTTCGGGTGTCTCTCGATGCTTCACAGGAAGCCGATTTCACAGAGGGGCCCCGTGATGCAGTGAGCGGTTTGGGGGTGTCCACGGCCAGGGCCCTGCTCTGAGCTCTGCTACGAACCGGGTTCTTCTCATCTGTAAAATGGGACCATAATCTCGCCGGAGAAAAAACGACACGTACCTATTAAAAAAGTGACAGTGCTCTTCAGGAAAGAGGTCGTGTGTGTCCAGGTGCGGTGACGTGCGCAAAGCCCTGCAGAGACCCGGGTTCCCCCTGGAGGGCTTTCCTGTAAATCTGAGCGTGATAACCACCCCTGTTCCCCGCGTATGTGTCCTTGAGCGGGACCCTTAGCCTCACAATCAGAATCATTATATACAGAATTACGAAAAAAAAAAAAGATGTAGTTTTTCCCTTGCTTTTTCCTTGGCAGACAGAACCTTGGTTAGCAGAAGGCCAAGGCGGTTTTAATGGCAGGTTTTTATATTTAAAGGGGAAGTTATTAGGAGACGGCTCAATTCAGAAACTTCAAGAAGAAATGGGAGGGTGCGGTGAGGGTGGGGGGGAGACTGCATTTCCTGTTTTCCTTTTGGAGGGAGTTGGAAAATACTGCAGGAAAACCATGGAGACCCAGGAACAGAATTCCAAACTTCATTCTCTTTGCGGGCCGGGGCTGGTGGGGGGAGCCCAAAAGGTGATGAGTAGACGGGGTGGTTCCTTTTTTTTCCTTTTTTTTCCAAGTCCGCAGGCGTCCCGCTCTGGGCTCCTAGGGCAAAGACGGCCTTCCGAGGTGACATCAGCCTGCAGTGGGGCCAGAAGCAACAGAACAGGAGTCTGGTTTTCATTTACAGTGTGGGGCAGGCCCGCCGTGGGGAGGGGGAGAGGAGGGGTCGGGGAGGGAGGGGAGGAGCTGGAGGGCGCCCTGACTCTGTCCCTCACTGGATCCTGTCCAGTTTGCAGCTCAGTCTCCACCAAGGGCCGCTGGGCTCTCCCGAGCGCCAGCCTCCGGCGAGGACCACGGGGGAGCTTTCCGCCTCCACCCGGGGTCCCCTCTCCTGCGGGAGGAAAAGGAGACGCAGCGAGTAGGGAAAACATGCGTCAGACGTGCACGTAACCGAACAGCGGGGCCCGGCACGCTTGCTTCTCCAGGTTTGCTCAGGGTAAGTGGCCCCTTCTCCCTGTCCCCGGTTTTGGGTCTGTGCGCCCAAAGGGAGATGCTTTCAGCCCCTCGGAGCCCTTCTCCGGGGCTCTCTGCTTCACTCCCGTACAGGCGGTTTTGGGGACAAGCTTCTGCTCTCTGGAAGACTCAGTGGACTTGCCTTTCTCAGTCGGTGCCCTCCGGGGTGCCCTCAGCTGGGGGGAGGCAGGGGCTGCCCGCGGGCGAAGCTGGGCTGCCCACACTCTCCACCAGCCTCCGTCCGCTCTCCTGACTGCGCTTTTTTCTCGGCTCTGGATTTATCTGACCCTGCCTCCTTCTTCTGAGGCTCAGCTGGAATCTGCTTTGTTCGCAGAAGTGTCTGCGAGGATTCGCGAGCCGGCTGGGGGAGACTCTATGAGTCCTCCCGGGTCGGTGTGGCTGGCGGGGCCCCTGTGGCCTCCGGGGGACTGGGGTGACTTGGGCGTCCAGGCACAGGGCCAGGTGGAGAGTTACTCAGGCATTGCCATCGGGGCTTCATCTTTTCAGGAATCTGGAGTTGCTGCTGGAGTCTCAGCCCTCTGGGGTTAATTAAAGGAGCTGCAGGGGTCAGAGGAGGAGAAAGAATTCGCTGCTGGGCCGCACGCCCAGAGGATAAGGCAGGGCTCCTGGAGCCACGGGCCGGCCGGGGTTGCCCAGATGTGGTGCGGGTGCCAAGCCCGGAGCCCAGGGCCTGCCCCCCCGGTTGGAGGGTGGGGCCCTGTGGTCCTCTCGCCCAGGGTGGAAAGTGTTCCCTGGCAGTGGCCAGCCTGCTTTGGGGACCTGTTTCAGGGGCTACTGCGTTAGAAAACTGCCTGGGTTTGACGCAAGGGTGGGGTTCCTGGGAGGGCTCCGAGGAGGGCTGTGGGGTGTAAACAGACATCGGCATTTCACAGCTAGCTCAAGGAGTGGGTTGAAAGGCCGGTCTGGGCCCCACGAACAAACTGCTCTCAGCGCTGAGGGACCCACTGGAGCTGGCCGGTGCCAGCCAGCTTCTCGCTCTGCCCGCAGGTAATGGACACTAGTCAGGCTCCTTACTGCTCAGCAGCAACGGGAACTCCCTCTCTCAGGTTTTACTCTAAACATCTTCTAGTTTGTATTTAGACCTATGACCAATTTGGAGTTAATCTTTGCATAAGTTATGAGGTTTAGACCAAGATCTTTTTTTTACCCCCGCACATGAATATCCAGTTGCTCCCGCACTATTTCCTCTTCCGGTTTGGGTGTCAGACCCGCAGGATCTTAGATCTGCAAGAACTCGCATGGGTAGATACTCTCCAGCCGGGACCCCCAGCTTTCCCCGGGGACCCGTTCTTAACACTTCAAAAAACTGAACAGAAGTGGCTTTAACATCAGGTACTTCGTGTTCCGAAGACCAGCTGGCTGCTGGACCTTCTGGGTTCTTGGCCCAGAGATAAAGGAAGAGGCTCCTGGCTGGAAGCCACCAAGGTGCGGTTCCCTGGTTTTAAAGGTGAGGGCTCAGGGGCTCTAAGATGCTCAGTTCCTTGCCGAGGCCGCAGAACCAGCAGGTGGCCGAGACGGCAGCAAAGCCTTGGCCGTCTCAGGAAGGCAGGTGGCCCAGCCGCGGAGGATCCCCAGCTAATCTGCATCTAGATTCGGAACGTGCTGTTCGCTTTGTCCCCCCAGAAGATAGCGTCCTCCTGTCATGTTCTGGTAAAAGTGATGGGAACACTGGGCCGTGCTCCGCGGGGAGCTCAAGTGCCAGCTAAGAGAGCTGGTCCCCAGGGACGGACAAGGGCTCGGTGACCAGCGCAGCCGAGCAGGTTCCCTCGTTCTGGACGCCTCTGGGGACGGGGCTCGCAGAGACGGCACCGGCATCTTGCTTAGTTCTCTTGCAGGCTGACTGCTGAGGCCGGAGGCAGCGGGGTGGGGAAGCAGGGTCTTCGTAGGAACTCGGGGTAGAGACCTGGTCTTGAGGGATTCACATCTCTGCTGAGGCAAGGGTTTTCCATACCGAGAGGTTTATTTTTTTCCTTCCCCACTCACGGCCGCGAGAAAACCATTAAGAAGATACTGGGGTGGCGGGGAGGATTTGGGAAAGAATCGCATAGCCGAGTGGAGGGTGTGGCCACCCCACCTTCCTGGGCGGTGGCTGGGAAAGCCTCTGGAAGGTTCCCCTTGGCCCTGGGCTCTTCCAACACTTGAGGAGGGTGTGCGACCCACCCCTCGGTGCTCGTGGTCCTTCAGTGATAGGATGTGGAGCGAAGGTCCAAACGTGGGGTCTTCAGGATATTTATGAGGTAAGACGAGCATCCTTCTGAAGAGGAACTTTTTATTTCAGAGGCTCCCTTTAATGTCAAAGCGTTTAGGACCCACTGCATCTCATCCTGCCATCACAAGTGTGCCTTCGGTGATTTTGTAGCTTAGCTCCTACCTAAGGATGCTTAGGTAGGGAGAAGCCCCTCGAGTCAGCTGATGTTTGCTGGTGGGATCACAGCCCAGCGAGGCTCTCCGGCCGACCTCGGTTCTGGCTTAGGAAGCCGGGGTGCTGCAGGGTAAAGCCGGCTTGAAATCGGCGCCCCTTCCCTTTGAAACCGAGTAGGGTTTTTCCCTGGAGCCTTATTTGTGCCCTCGCTCAGAGCGCTTAGACCGCTGGTTACGGGGCAGACTTTCCCCGCAGCTCTTGTCATCACCCACTTTTATGTGAAATTCTGCATTTAGGATTTAAAATCCACTGGTAGGTTGGGAATTCTGCTGCAGGAGACTGTCTTACAGGCATGCTAATAACGTTAGCCACGAGTTTTATTTGAAAATTAGCTTTTGTCGCTGTTCTTTCTGGAAGCACCCGAGGCTGTGTTATCTCTTGGAGAAGAATCAAGGGAGTGGTCCCAGCTAAACGGGGACTTTGTATCCAGGACAGTCTTTCTGCTGCTCCCGACAGGGGCAAACTTCTCATGGTGTTTTGGCTGTGAAAAGCAGGCTGTAAAAACCACACCACGGAGACACAAATAGCTGACGATTTGAGGAGTGACCTGGCATTAAAAAAAAAAAAATCCTATTAGTAGCTCTTGCTAAGGAAATGAAAGCTTAAAATGATTCAGGTTTTTAGACAGGGAAGCTTTCAAAAGTTCCTGCCTCTTCCGACCGCCTGGAGCCGGACAGGGGAAGGTTCTCTTCGAGCCGCATTTCTAGATATGGATTCTTTTTCCAAAGTAGAAATCTGGGCAGTAATCCTACCCTTTCAAGAAAAGATGCTGCTTGTCCCCTCTAAACCCCACAGCGTCCTGATTTACAAAGAGGGGTTCTTTTAGGAGTTCATGATATTAATTTTTAAAAACATAATTTTAGGGCCTTCTGGTCCCGTCCGCGTACTTTGGAAAGGAGATGAAATTTGAGTTAGCATCTTGGTCCCTTTTTGAAAGTGCAGTTTGACTCTCTGTCCTCTAGAGGGCGATGCATCTCTCTGAGAGCCAGAAAAATCTCTGCCTGGTTGGGGACTGGGGCGGGTGGTGCTGGGGCCTGGGGTGGGGGTGGAATTTCTGGGGTCTCAAGGATCTGTTGATAAAGGTGTCAGCAGAGCTCATGGGTTCACTTTGGGACCCACCTAGAGACTGTTTCAATACATAGTTTAAAAACACCTGACTGTGTGATACTTGAAACAGATGTGAATTTAGAATTTTATTTTTTTCCTAGGCTCAGGTATGATGGTGTTGAGGTGAACTTGTGCTTAAAACGAATCACTCTGCACGCGAAAGTACCTTCCTGACAAGGGTGTAAACCAAATAAGAACTTTGAAAGGAAACATTTGGCTGATATCTAGTGAGAGAAAAAATTTGACACAAAGGTGTTTCAGAACCAGAGCAAGCCTGCCTCTTACTGCTGTGCTGAATCTGAGCAGGATTTTTGAATTTTAGAACTGAAAGGGATGTTGAGATGAACTGATCCAGGGACTCCTAAACTTCTCATTCCTTGCCCTTGGCTATTTTCTCCCAAGGGGCGACTTGTTCGAACATATTTAAAAAAAATTTCCCACCAAGAATAATCATGAATGTGCCATTTAAAAATACTTTCTAATAAGAAATACATTGCTGACCCAGACTTATAATTATTGGCCTCAGATATCTACTGTTGGGACCCTGAGTTCCAGAATTCCAGCTCAGAGCGAGGAAACCAACTCTCTGCTTGGCCCGTGTGTGTCTCGTATTCCCTGAAGCTTAAGAAGCCCGGCTGTGCTCCGTGGCATGGAACCTTGGGGTGGGGAGAGGGGACCAAAGCGACTAAGACGCAGGCCCTGCCCTCTGACTGGCAAATACATGTATGATTTCCATTTGGCTACTTGAAATACCCCCAAATTACTGCCTTGGTGGCTGTGCACCGCACACCCCTGACACTTGAGATGAAGAAATGGAAACAGAGAGGTGAATTTCTGGGTGGAGGTCCCAGCGCTGGAAGTAAAGCAAACCCAGCATTTCCTGGGCGCTTCCGCACGTACCGTGCTCTCGCAGGTACATGTTTGGGGCCAGGAAGATCAAGGGCGTTTAAGTTTTTAAGAGTGTGTTTTGGGGTTTCAGGTAAAGAAAGGTGCTTTTTTTGCCACGGACCTGTCTTTTATAGCATAGCATAATTTAAGTTTATTTAGCAGAGAGGTAATCGTTTTTTAAAAAAAAAAATTGGAAGGAAAAAGGAAAGCGGAAAAATAGGACAAATAAGAGTCCTGCCAAACCCTCTCCCAAAGGCAGACTGTTAGTTTTTCACAGGGTCTGGCTGTGTCTCGCATGGCGTAATCCTGCTGTTTCTCGGGAATTTTAAGACTCGTGAAACAGAAACATTTGCGAGTAGGACTGGCTAGAAGAGGGTTCAGTGGAACTGCTTCTGTCACCTCCACCTGGCCGGTACCAGCTTTGGTTTGCACGGACCCAGAGCGCTGAGAATTGGCCACTTGAAGGAAGCACTCCTGGGTCCGTTTAATTTCGACATTAAAAACCGAACAGCAGCTGGAGATGACTCAGGTCTCTGGGGAAGCCATTCCAGGAAACTGGTTTTTCTCTTCTGGAATCTTCATCGGTTGATTCAGCTACCCTGCGCCAGCAGCCAGCACGAGAGCCAGATTGGCCGAGCCCACAGCCTACCCCGTGCCCCGGGGGGCTCGGTCTTTCTCCCAGGGGCCACGGGAAACCCATCAGAGGTCAGGGCCGAGGGTGGCAGATGGAAGAAAGCACTCAGAGAACCACTGCTGGTGAGCGCGTCAGACCACCAGCCTAATTTCATACACAGGCTACGTGAGGCAGGGAGGGATGAGCTGTGCATCTCTGACGGAGACAGGAATGGACTTGAGTTTTTCTGGGCTATCACACTCAGTCCAGTGTGGGTGACGTTTTATCAGGTGCCTCAACTTAGTTTTTTTAAGGACTTTCTATTTTAAATAATTTTCTGTGCTAGACTTGATTGTGAATCAGATGAGAAAACAGAGATGTTGAATTGTTCCTTATGATAGGAAGACATTTTAGCCGCTTTATTTGAATAGTTCTACAATGGAACGCCATGATTTTGGGGAGTCCGGGAGCCCCAAGTCCATGGCCAAGAGGAAAGAAGGATAATGCCGGCCCTGGAGCCTGCGGCGCCCCGCGTTGCTGAACGGGCGTTTGTGTGAGTCCTTCTGAAGCGTTTTCCAAGGCACTGTCTTCCTTAACGTTAAATCTGAACATAATCTCTGCCTAAAGTTTGTAATTAGCAGGAAAAATGGAGGAAACGCTTTGCCCGGCTGCCTTCTATCGAAGAGGGTAAAATGTTTTTACATTTGCCTGCCGCGTCTAGCTTTTCCAATGGTAGCAGATACGGAACTTTCTTCTTCATGTTTATTATCTAAAACTCTAGGAATATGTCCTTAAATAAAATTTCAAATATCTAGGCACTTCGTCTGGAGGTTTTTCGAGTTGCCTGTGTGGGGAGAAGGACTGTAACCCCAGTCACATCCTCACGTGACCTCATTTTGGGAGGGGTCTACTTGCCAGGGGAGGTCTGAACCCTACCTTTCTGTATTGCTCTGTCCTAATGCGTGGCCACTCAACAGCATTTTGTTGTTGTTGTTGTTTTTTTTTTTTTACAAAATATATACCTAAGAAAAATTGAAGTAGAGTTGATTTACCATGTAGCGTTAGTTTCAGGTATACAGCAAAGTGATTCAGTTACACACACATCCTTTCTCGGATTCGTTTCCATTATAGGTTATTATAAGATGCTGAGTGCAGCCCCCTGTGCTCTACAGCAGGTCCTAGGTGGTTGTCTAGTTTGTATGCGGTAGTGTGTATATATGTTAATCCCAAACTTCTGATTTCCCCTCCTTTCCCCTTTGGTAACCATGATTTTTTTTTCTATGTTTATGAGTCTGCTTCTGTTTTGTAAATAGTTCATTTGCATCACTTTTTTATATTCCACATATTGGTGATGTCATATAATATTTGTCTTTGTCTGACTTGGTATGACCGTCTCTAGGCTCTTCCCTAAGGCCACAAATGGCATTATTTCATTCTTTTTTTATGACTGAGTAATACTCCATTGTGTATATGTATCACAACTTTATTCATTCATCTATCAATGGACACTCAAAGTCTACAAATAACAAATGTTGGAGAGGGTGTAGAGAAAAGGGAGCCCTCCTGCACTGTTGGTGGGAATGTAAATTGGTACAGCCACTGTGGAGAACAGTGTGGAGTTTCCTTAAAAAACTAAAGATATAGTCCAGCGAACTATATATCTAATCACTTGTGGTGGAACATGATGGAGGATAATGTGAGAAAAAGAATGTATAAAAAATCCCACTAAATATAGAGTCACCCCATGACCCAGCAATCCCAGTTCTGGGCACACATCTGCAAAAGACAAAAACTCTAATTTGAAAAGGTACATGCACCCCAGTGTTCATAGCAGCACCAGGAAGAGCCAAAGACCTCGAGTCTGCTACTCAGTGTCTAACAGGGACACTAGCAGGTGGCAGGGAGGCCAAGGCAGCCCAGGATCACAAGCGTCAAAGTCTTGCTATCACAGGACACATTCTGAGATCCTGGAGTCAAGCAGATTGTTCACAGATATGGAAGCTGGCTGGTATTGTCTTCTGTAGAACCATTTTGCAGGATGGGAAGGGGAGACTCAAGCTGTAAAACGACCAGCTTCGGAAGCATCTCTTTGGAGGATTTTCTTAGAGTTGTTCCAGATTGTTTGCTTTTGAGAATTTCCCCTAAACTCTTTCAAATGGTTAAAGTCCATTCTCTTCCTCCCCTAGCTGAGGACCTAATGAGTCCTCTCTTAGCTTCCTCTCTGGGGACAAGAATGGGGACATTTTCCCAGGATCCAGGCAAGAAAGGGAAGAAGGACAAAAAGAGATGGAGATAGAGTGGCTGGAAGACCCCTGGGGTTTTCTGAAATGTGATTCTCATTTCCCAGCAGATGGGCACGGCTGTCTGGGTGCGGTTTTCCGCTGTTTCTGCAGTTCCCATTTAAAATGGGCCAGTAAGGAGTTAACAGAAGTTCTAGAACTTGATAGGAGGACCAGCCTGATTCTAAAAAGCAGTGCTTGGAGAAGACCAAATAAATGGCTTCAAAATGGGAGCTCTGGATGTATTTAAGCCTTTGTTTGAAAATGATTTCCTTGTGTGCATGCGTGTGTCTCTTTCTTTAAAAAGATTTCCAGACATGGAAAATGAAAAAAACCCTTTGAGTAGACAATGAAAACGAATTTCACGGAATTGCAAAATAGCATGGGAACGTCTTTGGACTCTGAGGGGAAATGCTTTCAAGCCGAAGGGCCTTGCAGAGCCATCTTCATAATAAGAGGTGTCTTTTTAAGTTTCACCCCTTGGATAGTTACGAAGAGGAAAAAGGCACCTCAAATCCTTTTTAGAATGAGGCCTGGAAAAAAAGAATTACTAATACTAAATAGAAAGATCAGAATTTAATTACGTTCTGTGATGGAGTCTATTGCCTTTAGGAGATGGTACGACACCAAGCAACACCCCACCCACCCAAGGGTCTCAAACAGCCAATTCTGATTTTTTTTTTTTTTCCTATCTGAAAGAAGGGTGGAAGACAGATCAGATAGCTTCTGTTGATATAGAATCTGTGGTTGGTCATTGCCAAAGAAGTCTATTTTTTCTCCAGAGACATGTAGACTTTCCTTGACATGAAGGCCAAATCCAGCACAGCCTCTTAGGGTTTCCTGGGGTTCTTCCTCTGGGCTTTGTAAACACAGGATTCTGGGTCTTTCTTGTTCTGTTTGTGCGGTGGTGGGCAACAATCCTTGGCTCACCTGGTTTGTTTCCCAGCTCTAAGATGGGGCAAGATGCAGCCACTGGGCTGCTGGAAGGAGGGCATAAAATCTCACCTACGAGATGGGGGCCCTGCTAATATTTCTTACAATCTCTTGTCTCTTTTTTTCTTGGGGGTGGGAGGGAGAGTTAAGGAAGGGCAATGAGGTGGGGGTGGCTACCTTCGCCGCCGCCCCCGTTAAAATGGGCAAGCTGGCTGATCATTTGGGGGGTGATACGTGACATCTTTCAATAATCTAGATTAAAAAAAAAAATTCTTCAAGCTTTGCTGCCAGGAACTTCAGTTTAAAAATCTGGGATGCCACGGCATGCTAACCAATAGAACAGATTTCATTGCAAACAAAAATATGAACAGATAGATATCCAACAGCTGGGCTAGGAATGCGTGAACCACATGACTGGCTCCCGAGCCCTATGGCAGGAAAAGTGTGTGGGGCTGCGGCGTTTTTCCCACCTGGGAATTCAGCTCAACTGAACATGCGAGTTCATTAGTCATCAGTGAAGCCTGAATCATTCATCATCCCATGAAGATCCTCTTCTGTCCTTTGCTTCCAGAGCTGGAAGAGCTTCTCCTCTCTGCCCTCCTCTGCCCTTTCCTCCCCCCCTTTCTCTTTCCTCAATATCTGCATAGATTTGAGAAAAGAAATTCCCGTGCACTGTACATTTTTTCCCCATGACTTTGAGTTCCAGTGGCAAGTGCTTCATTTGGGGCTCTACTCTTTCAAATTTTAAGACCTTGGAAATAAAAACCTTTACATACAGTTTTCAACCAATTTAAAATTCATTTTCCTTAGAGAACAGTTGAAGTAAATAGTGGCTCAGAAGGACATTGCAGACTTCATCCTGTCATAATTTAGATTTTATTGAGATCCTACCAAAGACTAGACAATTATTTTGGAATCTGTCAGTTGAGACTGTACACAATGTTTTAAGATATGACAGAGTTCATGGATTCCAAGAAGTGGACCCTGTTTAAGATACAGAGATGGTTAAAAAAAAAAAGAAGAGGAAAAAACAAACCAAACAACAAACAAACAAACAGCAAAAACTACTCAATGGCTAATTCACTGCGCCCCTGTCAAGGCTGTCTGCTGAGATGTCGTGAAGTCCCCCTGCCCACACTCAGCCGTGGTTGAGCAGCTCTCATCCCATGTCCTGCTTTTTTTTTCTTTTTTCCCCCACATGGATTACATGCTCTGATGCTTTGCAAGGCGGCGCTATGCTATTCTTTTGCCCTCATTCCTATACAAAAATACTGCATAAGTCCTGCATCTTATGCGTGGATCAAATATTTGAAACAGTTGGACTGAGTCTCCTGGCAGAGTTGCATCAGATCTCCGTGAGCAGCATGCGCAGTCCGTGGTGGGGGTTAGAAGAGACGCGGTAGAATCCCATGTGGCCGAGGGTCCCTCCCCAGAGACCCGCGTGCACAGACACAACGTTGCACACGTTCGTGGGAGGTTGGCAGATCCTTTGAAATCTGTGATCCCGTATTTTAAAATGTTCTTGACCAATTAGAGTATTTTAGACAGTCGTGGAAAGGACAGGCTAGACTTCTGGAGAGAATCCAGTAAAATTTTTAAAAAGTGGACAATTTCCCCATAAAATAGTTTTCTAATAGGATGCTTGTTGATTTTAAAAAACCCAATGTTCAGCTTCATTGGAAAGGATCAAGAGTAGCATTTGTGCTATGTTCCATAAACTACACATTGTTCTAAGGTGTCTCTCCTTGGAATTCCCTTGGGGTTCGACAGGTTAAAGATTTGGCATTGTCCACTGCAGCAGCTGGGGTCCCTGCTGTGGTGTGGGTTTGATTCCTGGCCGAGGAACTTCCACATGCCATGGGTGCAGCTGAAAAAAATTGAGTGCCTATCCTCAGTTAATGGAGAGCACACTAGAAAGTCACTGACATTGAAATTTTGCATTTGCATTTTTTTTTTTTTAAAAGACAAACTCAGGAATAGGTCTGGCACCGTGTGAGGAAGAAAAGTATGGCCGGATGGAAAGGTCTGGGAGACTCCCAGCGTAGAGCGTGGCCTTGAGGGATTTCTAGAGAGCAGTGGGGGCAGTGCCGGGGCAATGGCTTAGGAGGTCATGTGCAATGAAGAAAACAGACCAGCCCTCCAAGTGTGAGTTTCTACATGGCCTGAGGCGATGGTCCTGAGCACTGACCATGACCTGCCCAGGACTTGGGGATGCTGTGGAGTCAAAGTCCTGTGTGCTGGCGACTCTATTTGGTGCAGAGTCATTCTAGCCCACGTTGACTATTCGTTTTTTATTTTTTTGGTATTTATTACTTTCTATGATAATTGATTTACAATGTTCTGTCGATTTCTGTTGTACAGCAAAGCGACCCAGTCATACATATATATGTACATTCTTTGCCTCACATTGTCCCCCATCATGTTCCAGCACGAGTGATTGGATATAGTTCCCGTGCTACGTGGCAGGATCTCACCGTTGAGCCACTCCAAATGCAGTAGTTTGCATCTCCTAACCCCAAACTCCCAGTCCATTCCACTCCCTCCCCCTCGGCAACCAAAGTCTGTTCTCCAAGTCCATGATTTTTTTTCTTTTCTGTAGATAGATTCATTTGTGCCGCATATTAGATTCTAGATATAAGTGATATCATATGGTATTTGGCTTTCTCTTTCTGACTTACTTCACTTAGTATGAGAATCTCTAGTTTCATCCATGTTGCTGCAAATGGCATTATTTTGTTCCTTTTTATGGCTGAGTAGTATTCCATTGTGTATATGTACCACATCTTAATCCATTCATCTGTCAATGGACATTTAGGTGGTTTCCGTGTCGTGGCTACTGTGAAAAGTGCTGCAGTGAACATAGGCATGCATATATCTTCTTCAATGAAATTTTGTCTGGGTATATGCCCAGGAGTGGGATTGTTGGATCATATAGTAGCTCTAGATTTACTTTTCTGAGTTGTTTTCCATAGTTTTTGTGCTAATTTACATTCCTACAAACAGTATAGGAGGGTTCCCTTTTCACCCCACTCTCTCCAGCATTTGTTATTTGTGGACTTGTCAGTGATGGCCATTCTGACTGGTGTGAAGTGGTACCTCATAGTTTTGATTTGCGTTTCTCTAATAATCAGTGATGTTGAGCATTTTTTCAAGTGCCTGTTGGCCATCTGTATATCTTTTTTTTTTTTGGAGAAATATCTCTCCAGGTCTTCTGCCCATTTTTCAATTGGGTTCTTAGTTTTTTCGCCATTGAGTTGTATAAGGTGTTTGCAAATTTTAGAGATTAAGCCCTTGACAATGGCATCGTTTGAAACTATTTTCTCCCATTCCACAGGTTGTCTTTTTTTTTTTTTTTTTAAATGGTTTCCTTTGCTGTTCAAGCCAAGAAGATTGCGCTGTGTTTTTGGAATGTCATCATTATCACCACTCACTGTCACTTCATTAGAAAGAAGTCTGTTCTCTTGATGACTGGCCTTCTGGTCATCGTCAGAACATTTCCTTCTCACGGCTGATACATTTCCAAGAGGACATTGTAGCGATCGGTGGTTCTCTTCTAGCTGCTGGGCTTGGCTCTTCAAACTCTCAGGATCCGACTCCCAGGGTAAATTGGTCTCATCACAGGTGGTACTTCTGGTCGACTTGGCTGGGAAATCTAAAGCAACAGCGGGTCTTGGAATCCATTCTCTTGTTTACAGTTTTATCTTTTTCTGCCCTACCGATTTCTGGCAGGCTGGCCTGGGTTCACATTCTACGTCCTGCTGCTCCTCACAGCTGGATCCCAAGGTCTGGACCCCAGCTTCTCCCTTTGGGCCTGACCTCAGGCAGGAACAACCAAGGGATGGAGCTTCAGGTTTTCCTTTTGTGTCTAGCTCGCCCACGTCTCCAGTGGCAGCCTTGATAAGGGGCTTCTTGTCTGCTCTCCTTGCCCCTCCACAGTGCCTTGCTAAGTGGCCCGTCTAGACGCCAGTCCCCTGCCAAGATCATGTTCCTAATCAGTCAGACAGGCTTTCCTCTGCTGTTGTGACTTGTGTTGCTCTGGATAGTAAGGCTGAGAGCCTTAGACCATCCTTAACGCTGGCTCTATTAGCAACGTGGAGACAGCAGCATTCCTGCATTGTACAGTTAACAACTGTGAACGCAACCACCAGGCCCAGGGGGCACCTATGGCAAGAGGAAGGTCAAACAGGTGCAAAGGGCTAGGCCTTGAGTGAAGATGATTTCCTAGCTGAGATGACACTAGCTGGGGCAAAAATAACTTTTGTACCAGGTCTCAATATTCATGTCAGATTCTTTTTCACTTTTGTGAGGCTCAAGTCTTCTTCCCCAAACCTTAACGTTTTGCTGACAAATACTTCTTGTCTTCTTCCTTTCCAAATATTATTTAGAGGCAGGGACAAATGTTGTGCTCTTTAATTATAGGGACACTCACATGTTTAATTGTATTTTTTTTCCTGCTTTATCTCTTAAAGATGATCACATCGCAGAAAAGAGTTGCCACTTTGACACCACTCCTGCTAAATCGATGGTTACATGTCAGGTGTTCAGAGTTACCCATACTTTTAAAAACCACTGGTAACTTTTCTTGTCTTTTTTTTATTGTAGTAAAACACACGACAAAATTTACAAACTTCATTTTTCAGTGAACAGTGCAGTAGTGTTAGCTCTCTGTGCCTTGCTGTGAAACTGATCTCTGAAACATTTTCATCTTGCAAAACTGAGATTCTGTAACCATCGAGTGACGCCTCATTCCCTCCCTCTAGAAACCAGCATTTTATTTTTTATTTCTAGCAGTTTGACTTTCAGATACCTGATGTAAGAGGACTCTTGCAGTGTGTGTCTTTTTGTGACTTACTATAATGTCTTCAAGTTTCATCCATGTTGTAGCATATTACAGGACATACTTCTTCTTCTTCTTCCTTTTTTTTTTTTTTTTTTTGGCTTTTTAGAGCCGCACCCGAGGCATATGGAGGTTCCTAGGCCAGGGGTCCAATCAGAGCTGTAGCTGCCATCCTACACCACAGTCACAGCAACGCAGGTTCAGAGCCGCATCTGCGACCTACACCAGGGCTCACGGCAACGCCGGATCCTTAACCCACTGAACGAGGCCAGGGATCAAACCTTCAACCTCATGGTTCCTAGTCGGATTCGTTTCCGCTGCACCATGATGGGAACTCTCATGACATTCTTCTGTTATTTAGGGCTGAGTAGTATTCCACTGTATCTATATGCTGTATTTTCTTTATCCATTCGTCCATTGATGGGCATTTATGTTGTTTCCACCTCTTGGCTATTATGAATAATGCTGCATTAATCTTGGCTGTGTGTATCTCTTCACAATTTTATTTTCAATTATTTTAGATTCATATCCAGAAGGAGGACTGCTAGATTATACGGTAATTCTGCTTTTAATTTTTTTTTTTTTGAGGAATCTCCATAGAGTTTTCTATAGTGGTTGCAGCATTTTACATTCACACCAACAGTGCATAGGGCTTCTAATATTTCTGCATCCTCATTAATACTTACCATCTACTGTTTTTTTTTTTTTTTATGTAGTGGCCATCTTACTGGGCGTGAGGTAATATCTTATTGTAGCTTTGAGATCTATTTCTCCTATGCTGTGTTTTTTTCATATGCTTATCGGCCATTTGTATATCTTCTTTGGAGAAATGACTATTTAACTCCTTTACCTATTTTTAAATCAGATTTTGCTGCTGCTCTTGTTAAGTGGTGGGAGTTCTTTGTGTATCGTGATATAAACCTCTTATCAGGTATCCGGTTTGTAAGTATTTTCTTGTTTCCTTTGTTGTGTAAAAGTTAGGTTTTATATCATACCATTTACTTCTATTGTCTGAGCTTTTAGTGTCAAGTTGAAGAAATCATTACCAAATCCAGTATTATGCTGATTTCCTCCTATATTTTCTCCTAAAAATTTCCGAGTTTCAGGTCTTACATTGAGATCTTTAATCCATTTTGAGTTAGTTTTTTATAAGTGGTGTAAGTGAAGGATCCAGCTTCATTTTTTTTTTTTTGCATGAAGATATACAGTTTATCAAGCACCATTTACTGATGAAATTATTCTGTCACCCATTATATGACCTTATAGAAGATTATTTGACCATATACTTGAGGGCTTATTTCTCAGATCTTGATATGTTTGTCTTTATCCTAGTATCATAGTATTTTGATTACTGTAACTTTGCAGTGTGAAATCAGGAAATGCGAGGTCTCCAGCTTTATTTTTCCTTTCTCAAGATTACTATGGCTCTTCTGGGTCCTTTGAAATTCCATATGAATTTTAGGATTTTTTTTCTATTTCTGTCAAAAAAATGCCCCTGTAACTTTGATAAGGATTGCATTGAATCTGTGGATTATTTTGGATTGCATCGCCATTTAACCAATATTGAATCTTTCAGTCCATGTGCACAGGATATCCTTCCATTTATTTGTGTCACTCAGCAATGTTTTATAGTTTTCAGCACACAAGTCCTTCACTTCCTTGGTTAAGTTTATTCCTAAATATTTTGTTTTCGATGCTAAGTTAAATGAGATTGTTCTCTTAATTTCCTTTTTGGATTGTTCACTATTAGTGTATAGAAATGCAACTGATTTTTTGTGTGCTGATTTTTGTAACCTGCAACTTGGCCAAACATGTTTATAAGTTCTGACAGTTTTCTTGTGCGAAATCTTTAGTGTTTTCTACATATAAGATTATGTCATCTCCAAATAGAGACAATTTAACTTTTTCCTTTCTAATTTGGGTGCCATTTATTGTCATTGCCTAATTTCTCTGGTTAGGAATTCCAATGCTATGTTAAATAGACATGATGAGAGAGGGCATCCTTGCCCTGTTCCTGATCTTAGAAGGGAAGTCTTCCCTTTCTCACCATGCATATGATGTTAGCTGTGGGCTTTATATGCAGTCTTTATTATATTAAAATATTGTCCTTTTATTCCTAGCTTTTTACTTTTTTTTTTTTTATCAGAGAAGGTTATATTCTGTAAAATGCTTTTCTGCATCATTTGAGATGACCACTGAGATGGGTTTTTTTGGTCCTGCATTCCGTTAACGTGGCCTGTTACATTGATTGATTTTCATTTGTTGAACCATCCTTGCATTCTAGGAATAAATCCCACTTGGTCATGCATAAGCCTTTTAATGTGTAATGAAACCAGTTGGTTAGCATTTTGTTAAGAATTTTGCATCAGCATTCATCAGGAATATTGGTCTGAAGTTCCCTTGTAGTATTTTTGTTGGATTTTGGTATTGGGATAAAGCTAGCCATATAAAACAAGTTCGAAGTATTCCCTCCACTTCAGTTTTTGGAAGCGTTTTAGAAAAAGTGCTATTAATTTTTCCTTAAATCTTTGGTAAGATTCTCCAGTGAAGCCATCTGGTCCTGAATTTTTCTTGGTTGGGAGGTTTTTGATTATTGAAACAGTTTCCTAACTACTTATGGGTTGATACAGATTTTTTATTTTTTCACGATTCAATCTTGGTGGGTCATACGTTTCTAAAAATTTATCCATTTCTTCTAGGTTATCCAATTTATTGCTGCATTCCTGTCCTCACAGGCATTCATGGGGTTCTGTCAGTTTCTCAACTTCATGACAGTGATAATATTTTACACACCACTTCACATGCCTGATCTGCCCTTGTTTCCTCTTCCCTCTCTCAGGGAAGGGTCAAATCATTCCTAAGGCAAGGGACTGAAAAACAATTTAGAAGCATTGAAATTTTAGGATTATAAAGTGAAAAAAAAAAACCACCTCATTTGAAAATTTGACATACACTTGAAAACCAGGGAGAGAGCTTTTTGATTTTTATTCAGGCTGCTGCTGATTGCCCTCTCGTGCTGTAATTCACAAGGCCTTCTTCTTAATCTTCAAATCCTAACAGTGAAATATCAAGTATGATGGTAACCCAGTCTCTCCAGATTAAATATATTTAGTCTCTATTACATACTTTTCAATATCAAATAGCACTTCTTGAAACTGAGAACAATAAAAAATAACCGATCATTTTGACTGGCACCTAAAAGCTCATGTTGTCGATGGGATTGATTCCAGGCCCTCCCAGAACCTCCTTGGAGCGACTTTGGTCATGTCCATGTTCCATCCCTTAACTTGGTCACTGGGAGGTTGGGACCCCCTCCATCAATGGAACAGGACCCCCACTTTCAGTCAATGGGGTCCAAGGTTATAGATATCCACAGCACCCTGAACTGAGTCGAGTAGAGACCTGGGCAGGTGGAGTGGCCTTTAGCAACTACTTTAGAGCATCAAGGATTTAGCAGAATCAGACATGGGAATAAACAGCCCCTGTTCCTAAAGTGTGCAACTTGTTTTGTTGGTTGCTAGTAACTATTGTCACAGAAAGATTCCTAAACATGTTTGGGGAATTCTGGGTTGAATAAAGCACATGGGGTTTCTTTACTCCTTGGAGCTGTTAAGGTATATTGTAACTGTTCCAGAAGGGGGCTTGCTATTCAGTGCATCCCCTACTCCTTTTCCTCCTAGAAGGTTTCATGGAATGAGTGTTCCCTGGAATTCACTTTAGGAAATGCTGACAAAATCAACCTTGGAAGAAAGGGGTAGTTGGCATTCACTTACTCTCCATTCTGGTTTGGGCACTTAGCAAACAGCCTGCTACACAATCCTCACGGAAACCTGGCAAGGGACATAGTATTGTTCTTACATTATAGGTGAGGAAACTGGGGCTTTAGAGCAATAAGAGGACCTGCCCAAGGCAAGGTGTGGGAGATTCAGGACCCAGATTTATCTGGCTCCAAGCACCTTGGCTTTCTCCAGTATCACTGGCTCCTTGTTTGATTCCAGAAAACCTCTAGATCCAGGCTATTGAACTTAATTGAAAAATTGTCATGCATTATACAAAATGCTTTCCTTCTTATCCTCTCTTCTTATTAACCTTCAGAGTGATGGGTGTCATTTTAGCATCCCTTAACAGCTGTAGCACATGGACCAATTATTCTCTGAGCCCCAATTTCTTCTTCATAAACATGGGTATGAGAGAATCTGTCTAGAAGGATAATGTGAAGATAAATGAGACAAATTCTGAAAAGCAGTGCTTGGAGCATAGTAGGTGCTGAGTAACTTTTGCTAACATGACATCAAAAGTAGTGATGTGAGAACAGTCAAGCCTGCTTGTGTTGCCAGCATCGCACCTCTCTGATGCTGTCACCCAAGCCTCTGACCAGGAAACCCCTGCTAAGTCTGGGTGACGGCTGCGGAATCACTGACACACAGGCACAGATGAAGCCAGGACCAGCCCCAGACCAGTCTGTGGACTCGGTGCAAAATGAAAACGAAGGGTCCTCGTCCAAAAGTTATGAGGAATTTCAAGACAGCAGCGACCAATCATGAAACCAAGCCTGGGTTCCTGTGAGACTGCACTGGTCATATATTCATAACCTGCAAAAAAAGTCGGGGAAACCAGAGCCTTGGCTTAGGGGTTAGAAGAGACTGAACTAAGCGTGACGTCCCGCAAGAGGACACAAGCCTGGCTGGAGATGTCTCGGGCTGGTTCTTTGGAGGGTCATAAGAAAGGCTAGACGCCCATGCTGGTCTCATGGGGTCGGGGATTGGAGGGTGAAGAGGCTGATGCGAAAGTTTGGTGCGGGTGGAGATGCTTTCGGGTTTGGGGTGGGGAGAAGGTGGTGCCTGCAGGGCCCGGGCACCTGACGCAGGCTACTGAGCCCATCTAGACGTGAGCTGGGCTGGCCGGAAGTCACATTTGTGCCACGGCTCGCACGGGAGACCTCGCTATAAGGCAGCCAGTCCGCAGGACTGGCTTCCGCCTTTGCTAATTCCATATCCCCGGGCGTGCTCCATTCTGGGACTGGAGCTGGGCACTCAGCAAGTTATTCTTGGAGGAAAAGCGCTAAATATTAATAGAGAAAAAAGGCACGACGCGAAGCGGTCCCAGCTGCTGTGGTTGTGTTTGCACGCGCCGCGACTGCGCCACGCCCGTTCTCTCCGTGAACTGCAGCTTCCCTGCGAGATTCCTTTAGACGCGGTCACCAGAGCGAAGCCGGGCTGCGCCTCCGTGGCTCCCAGGGCCTTTCCTCCCGACCCTTTTTCTTTCTGCCGTGTGTTTAGT
This sequence comes from Catagonus wagneri, assembly GCA_004024745.2. Classification (NCBI taxonomy): domain Eukaryota; kingdom Metazoa; phylum Chordata; class Mammalia; order Artiodactyla; family Tayassuidae; genus Catagonus; species Catagonus wagneri. Next base: position 1,330,442 of record PVHT021183553.1, read on the forward strand.
GATACACTATTGTCGCTGGCCTCAGTCTGAGAGGGAAAAAGGCGGAATCGCACAGTTTTTAGCCAAAGTCATACGAGCACTAGATCAGAAGACTCTCGTGGGTATATTTAGTCAAGATTATCTTTCATAAAAGGGATAAACCCTTGATTCACCTGTTGCTAATCTGAGAGTCGAAGCTGATCGGCTGCCTCTGCCCTGTTTTCTTTTGCAGGTTCTTACTTGGTGCTCAGACAAAATCAAAATGAGGAAACACCGGCATTTGCCACTAGTGGCCATCTTTTGCCTCTTTTTCTCAGGCTTTTCCTTTACTCGTGCCCAGCAACAAGCAGGTAAGAACCAGAAACTTCTATTTATTTTATTAAAAGGAACAGGGTTTTCTGATTTTACAGCTTAGACCTCACGAGCTTACGGTAGAGCCTAGAGGGGCTTTGAAGAGAGAGCCTAGCCATCGATGGCGGGATGATTGTTTATTTTACATCTTTCTAGCGGCGCTTGATCCAGGGAGAGACAGCTTCTCTTTTGGCTAAAAGTTGGGTTTGATATCTTAGCAGTGGTTAGCAAGTGATTTGTTCTTACATTCGGATGTGAGCAGAAAGTTTGTCTCGAAAATATTTTACTGTCTGAAGAGCTTTCACCATTTCTGGCACTGGTTGGTGTCTGAGCACCTAAGACCGGGAGAAGACAATGCTTGGGAGCAAAAATTATTTTTGCTGGAAAAAAAAAATCCCTCCCCCCATATCACCCTTTCTAACTTGGGACAAAGAAAGACATTTTTAATCTTGAATCATCAAGTCTTTAAAAAAAAATCAGTTCCCCCAAACTACTTAACAAGTAGATCCTAATTAACCCTATTTAAGAATTTGCTTGCAGAGTTTTAGAAAAACGAGAACTGCTTCATGTGTTATGAGCTTGGATGGGTTGGCCTGGCTCCCTCTCCTTTCCTCGGAGAGTGGGGCTTCTGATGGGGAGTCTCCCAGACCTGGTAGTTCTTAGAGGGCGGGCAGGTGACCGCCACCTCGGTGCAAGGGGAGCATTGGTTGGGGCTTCAGGTCAACCCCAGGTAAGTAGAGTCTGAAGGCCTCCGTGGAACAGCACGCCCCCACCACCAGCGGCCTGGTGCCCTGAGCCTCTTGCTCCTGCTTGAGAAGGAGAAGATTTATCTTGGAAAAGGATCAATATTGTTCAACATCTGAGGAGGCTTGTCTGGCTCTGAAAAACATGCCATGACAAGTTAGGGTGCCTTTCTTCATGCTGAGAAGTCTGAAAAAATGAGACCGGACCCATCTCTGTCTTTATACACGTCTTCTTCAGTTGGAGAGGACGTATTTATTATATTTATTTTTCTTGGAAATCACTCAGGGCACTGGAGGTTAGTTTAGGTAAAACAGCGTTCGCCTTGAGGATTCCTTCTCATCAAGGCTCAGTTTCAAACCCAAAGCTGAAGAATGAGTTTGCGAGACGATGCTCGGTTACCTGGGGTGGGGTAGCCTTCCGGTCTGATCAGATGGGTCTCGGGGTCCAAACTGCCAGAGTCTGAGTTAAAGGACAGCCCGGGGAACATTCCCTTCCCTTTCTGGAGCCGGCTTCTGGTTCCTGCAGGGTGGTCCTTAGATACGGGACTTGGGCCAATGACTGGGCACCAGCAGCTAGTGAGTCCTTGGGCCCAGGTAAGTCAGCCCTGCTGCGTGTTTCACACGTGGGCTGTAGATGATTTGGTGACAGCAGAGTGGAGACCGCAGTAATTGAGGAAGGCTTTGCACTAATGGGAAGTCATTTCTGGAACAGGAGAAACATCTAAACCAATGTCTTTTTTTAAAGATGTCAAAAAAGGTGCCGCTGCCGATATAATATTTCTAGTGGATTCCTCTTGGAGCATTGGAAAGGAGCATTTCCAACTTGTTCGGGAGTTTCTGTATGATGTTATAAAATCTTTAGCTGTGGGAGAAAACGATTTCCGTTTTGCTCTGGTCCAGTTCAACGGCGACCCGCATACCGAGTTCCGGTTAAACGCATACCGTTCTAACCAAGAAGTCCTCTCCCATGTGTCCAACTTGTCCTATTTTGGGGGAAGCAATCAGACCGGAAAAGGATTAGAATACGTAATGCAAAACCACCTCACTGAGGCTGCCGGAAGCCGGGCCCGGGACGGAGTCCCTCAGGTTATCGTAGTGCTAACTGATGGACGCTCGAAGGACGGCCTGGCGTTGCCCTCAGCGGGACTTAAGTCTGCTGATGTCAACGCGTGTGCGGTTGGCGTTGAGGATGCAGATGGAGGAGCCTTAAAAGAAATAGCAAGTGAACGGCCCAATATGCATGTTTTCAACCTAGAGAATTTTACCTCCCTCCATGACATAGTAGGAAACTTAGTGTCCTGTGTGCGTTCATCCATGACTCCGGAAGGGGCTGGAGGCACAGAGACCCTTAAAGACATCACAGGTAATGGCAACGTCGCCCGGCTGCTGCCCGCCTTGCTGTCCTTTGGAGAGAAGCTTGGCAAACGCTGGCCTGAAAGCAACACTGTGGCTGAGAGCTGGTGGGTGGTGCAGGGGAGAGATGGCTGTTCGCAGGTCTAAAAACAAAGGTTTGACCGTTCTCTGCGGTCTGCTTCTAAAACAGCACCCTCACCTGCCTCCGGGAAGAGGGCTCTGCTTTTGAGATCATCAATATTCTAACTCTAAAAAAGACCTTCTCTTACTACGATCCCACAAGAGGCGCTTCTCCCTTCCTCGGACAAGAGAGCCTCAGCGTGGCTGGGGGGGCATCGGACAAAAATCGCTCTGTTTGTTCCTGGGAGAGAGGGCTGTGGCCTTTAAAGAAATCCCTGGAGTTCCCTTCGTGGCTCAGTGGTTAACGAATCCGACTAAGAACCGTGAGGTTGCGGGTTCGATCCCTGGCCTTGCTCAGTGGGTTAAGGATCTGGCGTTGCCGTGAGCTGTGGTGTAGGTCGCAGACGCGGCTCGGATCCCGTGTTGCTGTGGCTGTGGTGCTGGCCGGCAGCTGCAGCTCTTGTTAGACCCCTAGCCTGGAACCTCCATATGCCACAGGTGGGGCTCTAGATAAAGAAGCAAAAAGACCAAAAAAAAAAAAAGAAAGAAAGCCCTGTGTCCGAAAGAGCTTGAACGGAGCGGGGAAGAGGGTGTCCGTGTTCAGGGCCAGTGGAACCACACCCGGAGCTCCTCTGTGACCCCCTGGAATTGATCTCAGAGGACTGATGGGATTAGAACTGGAAGAAAACTTGGGGATGATCCGGTCCAAATCTATTTTGCAGACGTCGAGTCCTCGGGGGTCGTGACAGGCGGTCAGCGGAGGCGCCAGAGCTGGAAGTCCTTACATGTTCGCTCTGCCCCCGGCTTTCTTTCCGTCCGTGCTGTCCCCAGGGCTGTGCCCGTGGATGCTTCTGATTCCAATGGCCCTGATCAGTGCCACTCTGGACGTGTCTATGATTGGGGACTTTACATGGCTGTGTCATGGCACGCTGACCTACGTGGAGGAACCAGTCCAACCCATTTGCTCTCTTTCCAGTGCTAAGTTCCTAAAGACTGAGAGGGAAGGGCTGGAATTTTGAATGTATTGCACCACGGCAGTTCCGACCGATGCCCAGGGCTAGATTTCCTCCTTAGTGACAGGCAGGGTGGAGGGACCTCCTTTCATCACAAAATGAGCCTATGTTGACAGTCGAGAGCAGATATTTGGGAGCTGCAAGGAACTGGAGTTATTTTTGAAGAGCCGCTGCAGGGCTGCAAGGAAGGGGCCCCAAAACGTTCAGGAAGGAACTACTGACTTGCAGTAACGTTTGGCTGTTGGTGGAGACCGCGAGCCCGGGGTCTCCCTGCTTGGCGTGACCCCCTGGTGCTCAGCAGAGATCACTCTTGGAAGAAAAAAGTTACCAGGGTCAGAGCTTGCAAAGGGAGAGCGATAGCGAGGCAGGAAGAACTTCTTGGGAGGGAGATGCACCACCAGGAAGAGGGGAGCCGGGAAATTCCTGCAGTAGCCTGCCCTGGAGTCCTGGCTGGGCGGGGAAGCGGGTGAGGGCTGGAAGGGGCTGGGAGACTTCTGGAAAGCCGGAAGAGGGGCCAGGATGAGGGGGCAGAGACAGGAACCTCAAGTGATCAGTGTGGCCTTCCCGCGGCGGGGGGGTCAGAGACAGGCCCCCAGGCGTGAGGAAGCTGGGGACTGAGAGGCTGGTACCCAGGACGGTTACCAGGTAGATGCTAAAGTCTCGGGAGGTGACCACGTGGTGTGTGGTGCGGACGCAGGCTGAACGTGATGTACCCGAAGTCACCAGGAAGGCTGCAGGAGCCTTCCAGTACCCTTAGCGGCAGCGAGGCGGTGGCTAATTGTCTGGGCGGAGACAGCGAGAACGGCAGCCTGGCTCAGGCTGGCTCCCGCAGAGGGAGCCGTCGCAGGCAGCAAGGTCAAGGCCCGCCTTTCTGCTAAGCTTGGGCGGGTGGTTACCACCGAGGGGGTTTCAGAGAAGGAGGCGGGAGGGGAGGGACGCGTGGAAAGTCGGTCTCTTGTGAACTCAGGATGGAGGGTGAGAAGGAAGAAGAAAGAGGTGAGGTGCTGAGGGAGGAGTCGGCCCATCTCAGAAGCCTCCTGGAAGGAGGGAGAGGACAGACCGGCAGGAGAAGTCCCGAGAAAGGTGGAACGTTCTGGATTGTGATTGGAATAAAGGCGGGAACAGTAGGCAGATCGTATGAGACGTCGGTCAGTTTTACTTAAGGAAGGTTCAGAAAATACGGGTGTGGAGCAAGGCGCCAGTGGCCCAGGCAGGCCGGGCATGGTTAAGAGAAGGGTTTGAGAACAGACGGGTGGGTACCCGTGATTTCAGCGCTGGTCGGGCTGGCAGAGCTAATATCTGCACGAGAGAGAAGTGAAGGATAGTCTGGGTTATTTACTCAACCTGAAAATCCATCCCTACATCAAAGGACGCGGCTGACCTCCGCTAGCGTCCCGCCGGATTCCGGGCCAAGGAGGCGGGCCTTCAGGGGCGGCCCGGCCGGGCACTGCGCTTCCGAGGGGATTACGAGGCGGCCGCTACCTGACCTGCTCCGCTGGCCACACTGTCCTCGGCATCCGTGACCCACGGATCTTTGCATTTCTGAGTGTAGGGACGATAACGGATCGGCGTCAGAAAGCCGTGAAGGGGATCAGGAGTGCAATAGAACGGCTGTAAAGACATCTAGGCCCCTTCAGAAAAAGAGTGGATGAGCTTGCCTTTATGTCTAACCATAATATAAATGGGTAAACAGTTAGATTTTCACAAGAGCACGGCTGAGCCTCTCAACATAGCATGTTTCCACGCAGATGATAAAACCTTTGTTTTTACACCAAGAAAGCATCTCTGCCTTCTAGTGTCCAAGCCACTAGCAGCACCAGGGTGGACTATTAATCCGTTTACATTGTCTTTTTCTAATTAACTTCACTCTGCGATATCCCATTGCATGTTCCACAGCAAAAGATATAAAAACCGTAATAATTCTCTGCTTATAGTTTTGGAAAAAGGTCTTCAGAAAGGCATCGTAGACACTGCTGATAAGTTAGGACTATCTCTTTCTATTTCCTGTTCACTGGGTAGGAAACGTTTTATATATATACACATTATATATATAAACATTTTATATATATATAAATTTTATATATACATAAACCTATATATAAGTATTATATATATATATGAATAAACACATATATGTTAACAATTGCCACTGTTCTAGATGAATGCAAGTCCGGCAATATCTGAAAGCTGTGTTTTTTGAAATCCCTTTTGACAAATGGGTATTAGATGCCAAAGCTTTACTAAAGCAAAAGCTAAACGTGACCTCTACTCGGTGAGGATGAACTTTCTTTTCTTCTCCAAACACAAAGATTTCCCAAACTTGGGAAATCCACCTGCCATTTTATGTTGGCACAGGCAACACAAATGCACTGTTTTTGAACTTTTTCTTGAGAAAAGGAAGCCTCCCGTGGGCTGAGGAGGGCATCGCACCCACAGCAACGTGCTCAGGAAAATAGCGTTGCCCACGACGTGCAAGGAGCCTGAGGTTTTTTTTTCTTTTTTTCCCCGCGGTTGCGGTGCAAGTTTTCCCTGGAAAGTGCCACAGAGGGTGTGATCGTGAGCCGTAAGAGCAGGAAATGAGACGACTGCACAATGTCAGCGTTAGCTGGAGCTGACTCCTCTCAGAGTTAACGTTGGTCACTGGCCTGCTGGGCTGTACACAAGAACCGCCATGGCTCTTGTGTCTGTCTGAGGCTGCGAGTCCCCTGGGTAACACGGCATGTCCTTCTGTGTCCCCATCACTGTGTGTCTAGGAGGATCATGTTGTATTTGCGGTGATGACAAATTATCCAACACTTTTCTATGACCTGCGGCTGTTCTGTGTCCAGCTTCTTCTAGGGAAATAATCCAGGGTTTTCCTCGTGTGTCTGTGTATCTTATTTATTCTATTGTGAACTGCAATCCAAAAAGGAGGTGGTAAGATTCATGAGGAAGGCGCCATCCTGCGACTTACGGGTCGTTTTTCTTTTATCGACCCCAGGCTCAGAGCTAGTTTTTCTTTGCTACATCTTGGTCTGCTGATTAAGCGGCAGATCTTCCTTTGTCCCTCAGGGTCCTTGGTTTAGGCCTGGAGAACGCTGAAAGATTTCGTGGTGTGGTTTGCAGAGCCTGGAGCTCCTGTGACGATGTGAGCTGGGCTTGCTGCGTAATTCCTGCTGCTGGCACCGCACCCTCCCAGAGGTCCTTCAGGAATCTTGCATTTTGGCTAAAGAGTAGCAAATGCTTAGAATTCCTAGCACAGGCTAAATTAATCTCTTCTAAGATCTTACGAGAAATTTCCACATGCGTAGCTTTCCTATGCAAGGAATTCCTCTGCAGAACGGTTGTCAGGGGAGTTCCCGCTGTGGCTCAGCGGGTTAAGAACCTGACATAGTATCCTTAAGGATCTGGGTTCGAACCCTGGCCTCACATAGTGGGTTAAGGATCTGGTTTCATCGTGGCTGTGGCGTAGGTCTCAGCTGCAGCTCTGATTCGACTCCTAGCCCAGGAACTTCCATATGCCTGCCCTAAAAAGAAAAAAAAAAAGGAATCATTGGCAGGGATTTCCTGTATGTAAGAGGACAGAGGGCGAGCAGTCCTGATTTTAGGAATTCCAGGTCCAGCCATCCCTGGCTGGGTTTACCCAGGGAGAGGGCTTAGGTAAAACATCATTTCACTCTAGCAAAGTTCTTCAACTTCAGGAGACAAAATCTGTATCCCATTTCCATCAGGGAAATAAAGGCAATTTTGTTGGTCCAAGGATACTTTCATTTTCCATATAAAACATTTGCTGTCATTAAAAATATCAGAATGAATGATTTTCCATATAACATTATAACTAGACTCCAAAGACAGCTTCCTAAAATCCAGACTATGAATACCACCTAGGATCCCGGAAAATCGCTCTTCCTGTTCCTAACGCACACTTAAGTGATGAAAATTTTTTTCTAGAACACTTTTACTTTTCCTGTTGTTTACATCAGCCTGATTTAAATGTTTCAGCCGAGCCTTTGAAATATTCCACCCAGGTTGGCAGTTTTATCGGTTGCTATTCCTTGCTCAGAGCTTCTGTGAAACCCCCATTCTCCGTAACAGAATGGAAGTTTCGTGTTGGCCATTTTTGGGAGACAAGAGGTCTTGGTCGGCCGATTTTATTCCATTTGTATGACCCCCCCAGAGCCTATTCTGATTCAAGGCTCACTGGCTCCTCATGGTCCTGCCAGGCGCTCAGTCCAGGCTGTCATAGAAATAAGGTTGGATAATTATGTCATGACCGGTTTCATATCACTCTGCTTAACACCGTTCTGCATTGTGGGACTGAACACAGAGGCAATGGCACAAATCAGTGAACAAAGCATAGAGCCCGATCCCAGACCTGCCCGCAAGAGTCACGCAGCCCGATGTCAACAGAGAACGGAAAATCAACCCCGAATGTATCACGTGCTTTTAGATCAAAGCTCTCAGTGTGGCTTCATTTCTCCTTTCCCTACCCCCACAGCGGTCAGTACTCAGCCATCTGGGGTTTTAAAGAGAAGCAGTAGGAACCACCGTTGCTCAAGGAACGATGTGTTTTCTGTACCGAGGTGCTGAGTCACCAAACCCAAAATCCAAGGTGCTGTTTTGTGCTGTGGATTTGGACAAAGCAATTTCCCATAATCCCTTGAGGATGACAACAGAACTGTCCAGAATCGGAGTCACCTTTGGCCCCTTGATAATGTATTCTGCTGCTTCCCCTGCAATAGGGCGGGGCGTACTCCTTGACACTGCAGTTGCCTCCAAATTTGGTAGAAGTTTGCAGAACATACCCAAGATTTCTCCCAGAAAAGTGAATATGATGTATTAAAATTTAACTACAAAGACCGTCCAGAAAAAAGATTGGATATTGAGTGTCCCGATGTGACACCACGCTTTCTGTTAAGAAGTTGCCTCTTAGCCACCCAGAATGCAGAACCGGAAGAGAATCTCACATTCCTTAATCGACACGCGTTTTGTTGGTCCATATTTCGTGTTTCTTATTGGTTCCCAAAGAAACATGTCAGAACACTGAACGATGCATGTGGTCACTTGTTCTAACGCTTTCACATTTTTTTTTTTTTTGCATTTCTTTCTTTTAAAGCACAAGACTCTGCTGACATTATTTTCCTTATTGATGGATCAAACAAGACCGGAAGTGTCAATTTCGCAGTCATTCTCAACTTCCTTGTAAATCTCCTTGAGAGACTCTCAGTCGGAACCCAGCATATCCGAGTGGGGGTGGTCCAGTATAGCGATGAGCCCAGAACCGAGTTCTCCTTGAACAGCTTCTCCACCAAGGCTCAGGTTCTGGATGCAGTGAAAGCCCTTGGGTTCATTGGTGGGGAGCTGGCCAATGTCGGCCTTGCCCTGGACTTCGTGGTGGACAACCACTTCACCAGGGCAGGGGGCAGCCGAGTGGAGGAAGGGGTCCCCCAAGTGCTGGTCCTCATCAGTGCCGCGCCTTCTAGCGATAAGATCCACGACGGGGTCTTAGCACTGAAGCAGGCTAGCGTGTTCTCGTTTGGCCTCGGAGCCCAGGCCGCCTCCAAGGCAGAGCTTCAGCACGTAGCCACCAATGACAACTTTGTGTTTACTGTCCCGGAATTCCGTAGCTTTGGGGACCTCCAGGATCAATTACTGCCCTACATTGTGGGCATAGCCCACAGGCACATTGTCTTGCAGCCGCCAACCATTATCACTCAAGGTACGTATGCTTTTCTCACCCTTGGGTGGTAGTGGGGTGTTCTGGGCGTGGTTCTGTAGGAGTCAGGCGGGCACCTTGCAGCGTGACTCGCCTCAGGAGAACCTGTAAGTATGCACAGTCCAGTCCTTCCGAGGTGGGCTAGCTCGTGGGCATGGTGTCGGTGACGGCCGCAGCATTCCAGGAGAGCTAAGAGCCGTGAGTGCGCGGAGGCTTCTCATTAGAGCATCAGCTGTGCTTCTAAGGTGGACGCAACAAACCTGCTGCCTCAAGGTCATTTAACACCGTCAGATGGTCTACTTGGGCTGCGGTCATCCTAAAAACAGATCTCAGGGGCTCGCTAGCGTTTTGAGAAAATTAGGATGATGGCATTGGCCTCTGCATGGAGGTCAGCATGTTGGTGGGTGCTGAAGGACAGGTGGAGCCGTCCCCCGAAAGTCATTTATGGGGTCTCAGGAGTGGCGCTGCTGGAGGTAAGAAGTAACAAGGCTCTCACTCGGTGGACTAGTTATAAAGACCTTTTTCCTCCCTGTGCTTATTGAACTGAGGAGTAGCAGTTCTATTGATGGAGAAATTCTAGAGTCCAAATGGAGGGCTTTTGGCCAAAGAGTTAAAGAGTCACTTAAAAAAAAAATGAATCAAGTCGCATAACAAAATACACTGAACAAACGTGGGAGGTGAGAAGTATGGTTCAAAATATCAGTAAGATCCCGGTGGCGCTCGATGCCATGGCGGGTAAAAATCCAGCTGATCCAGTTTACCAAGTTCCATCGCTGGTAATGGCGTCAGTTTTTCTGGTCAGAGATGTTATGACCAATGGTGTTAGGCCCATCGCTGGGTGGGGTAGATTAAGAGTTGACGCAAAATTACATCTGGAATATTCTCTTGATAGTCCTAGATAGCCCTCTGATTGAAATGCAATCTGTTAAGCTTTCTCTGGGCTGGCGTGCTTTTGGAAACAAATGAACAACTTCCGTAGGTTGTGTAAATACTGAGGAAGCCCCGTGGCTGCAGTCAGAAGTGTGGGCCTTTGGTCCTGGGTCTAATGTTAACCAGCTGTGTGATCCTGGGCTGGCCACGCAACCTCTCTGGGCTCCAAGGTTTTGAATTTACGACAAGGGGGGAAAAGCTATTTCTGTCCCGGGAGAAGCATCAAGCGTCTTTTTATCTCCGGCAGCACAGGCCTCGTTCTGGCTCTCCCTGGCTAACTGGTGGGCTCACGCCCCACTCACAAAACCATCTTCAACCTTTGTGATCATTTGTAAATAGCGACCGGCTATTCCTGGCTCTCTGCTATGTGCTAGACACCACGCCAGGCACCCGAGACCCAGGGCTGGCGGGCTGGACTGATGTGGCTGCTGGCTCGTCACAGCACAGCAGGGAGACAGAGCATCAAGTCGTAAACCAACGACTAAAGAGTGTGACTGCTGAGGAAGCTAGGGGGGACTGTCATGGAAAGGAGCGGGGATGGGAGCTGAAGGCAGAGTGGCCAGGGAGGCGGGTCTGAGAAGCCGCAGGACGGCAGCTGGTGTGGAGCCGAGGGAACAGCCCTCCAGGTCCCAAGACCAGGAGCCCGGAGCCGTCCAGCACCGGCAGGAGGAGGTGGCGCTGGTGCGCTCTGGCGCCTGGAAGCTTGGAGGGGCCACCGGTTTGGAGGCGAGTGTCACTGGTTATGTGTGAGCATGCCAGGCTTGGGGCGGGGGACGGTCAGGGGTGAGGGGGGCTGGGAGTGTGGGGGGAGAGACGGGCCCTGGGGACCGTGCACGCAGGTACTGGCACCACTGGGTGGGAGAGAGTGGCCCGGAAAGGAGCCCGCAAAGGAGAGGGAGGTGGAGACACCGGCGCATGGCGTGCCAGGAGCCGGGGGACGGCGGTGTCTTGGGGAGGAGGGGTCGCCTGGGCCCCAGCTGCTCAGAAGCTGGGTAGGTTGGAGACCCCCACACCCCCCGCCGGCTGTGTCCTCCCAGGAGTCACTGGTGGCCCTGGCAGGCCAGCCTCCCTGGGGGTGTGTGGCGTACACAGAGGGGCTGAGGCTTCCGGTGGCTTCTGTTTGCTCAGTGACACTCACGCGAGGGGTGGCGGTGAGAGGTCAGAGCAGAGGGCAGAGAGTGACGGTCCCTCTGGGTGATGGGAAGGCGAGGCCCGGCAGGTGGCGGGGCACCCGCTGGCGTGACCGTCTCAGGTACGGCAGCTGCCCGGCTGTGCGTGGAGCAGGAAGGAGGCCTCCTCGGAGCCCCCGCCGTGGGGAAGGGCGTGGGGAGCTGGGCCGCGGGCGGGGAGCCAGGCAGGAAGGGGCGGCTGAGAGTGAGGGCCCAGAGCCCGGGTCTCCGTGGGGCTGGTGGGGTGGGGCCGGTTCAGGGCTGGGGCAGCCCTGGAGACAGCAAGGCCAGGTGCGGCCCTGGAAGCAGGTGTTGGGGGCACAGGCGGTCGCGGTCCCTGAGTCACCGAGGAGAGTCCCCCCGAGAGTGGGGTGCAGAGGAGGACAGCGTGCAGGAAAGGCCGTGGGGCTGGGCGCTGGAGGAGGGCCGGCTTGGGAGCAGGAGGGCGGGGAAGGCACAGTCACCGGCCCGGGCTGGCGAGGGCTGCGGGGGACCCAGGGGTCACGGTCAGCAGGGCGCTGAGGGCAGAGCTTCGGGCTCAGCCCCGCGGGGCTTCCCACCCAGGCCCGGCAGAGACGCTCGGAGGGGTGGCCGCGCACGCAGGGAGAGCCAGTCCCTTGAGGGACCGGGAGGGGAGGGGTGAGTCAGCCTGGGTGGTTTACACGGCAGTGGGCACAGGGGCCTCTGCATTTATGGCCGTCGTCTGGACAGAAGGGGCCTGGGGGGTGAGTGTGTCTGGGCGTGCTCGCTGTCCTCCTGTGTGTCTGCAAAGCACACGTGCGGTCTGGGCACGGGTCTCTCGCGTATATGCGGAGGGGACGGGAGGCTGGAGGCAGGGTCTTGCGCCCGGGGCCTCTCAGCCCCCGAGAAGCAGGGAGAGCCTGTTTGTCTGCTGGCCTCGGTGGAATTTACTGTTTACACCATAGCTTGATGCCAGCGCAGCGGTCCCCAACATGCCCGTCCCTGGATAGTTTGTATCCATGGTGCATTAATGTGTTTTCTCCTAAAGAGGAGAGTCTGGGCCCCCACTGTCAATGCAGTTAAACGTCGAGTGAAAAAGTGTCACTTACCACCCTTCTGACACGTGCAGTAAAGAGACCGCCTCACGCCCAGCTATTCACTCGAGAAACTGCAAACCTCCCGCCTCCACTGGCCCCATTTATGCCCCCAGGGTCTCGGAGGCTTTCCCGGCATCTGGGTCGGGTGCTGTGGTCTGAGTGAACCCCGGTTCCCGACTCAGGCGGGCTGCCTGCGTGTCGATACAGCAGGTGGACACGGGTTCATAGGCAGACCTCGTAGCGAGGTGTTTTTGCCTAGTGATTTCTCCCTGAATTAGCACGGCCTTAGCAGTAACTTGGGACCTTCACAACACAGGTCCCTTGAATAAAAATACTTCTGTGCCACTTGCTATGTTGACACTGATTTCCTCTTTATAAGGTTATGAGGCCAGTTGATTGGTGTTCTTTCGCCCTTGCCTGAAAAACAATCAAGGCGTGGACAGTGGGACTCAAGGGCATAGGGGGACTTACGCTCTTTCTGGTTTTGCGCTGTAACAGGTGCCGATGCCATAGAGGTTGTGAAACACAAGCCCCTCCGAGCAGACGCTGATTCCTTTTTTCATTACTTGAGCTATGGCTTCCTTCTCGCCTCAAAAACCCAAGCTCGAGATCGAGGGCAGAAAAGAGCTTTCTGACTTTTTAAGTGACAATACACTAAATAGGCGTCCAACGATAGGCTAAGCCAGTTACCTTTACATTTGGGCAACTGTTTCGTAAAAAAAAGTACTAGGAGTGGGTCGGGGGTCGGGGAGCCCTGCACAGGGGAGGACACAGCATGGGTTGTGACAAGTCCCCCTGGGGCTCCCGTGGACTTGACACTGGCCAGGGCGAAGGGGGGTGCCCCTCGGGTGGAGTTCGCTGGGGAGAAGACAGCGGTGAGCGCGTGATCGCTACGGCCGCTCTCCTGACCTTCTCACCTTGCTGCCCGCAGTCATCGAAGTCAACAAGAGGGACATAGTGTTCCTGGTGGATGGCTCCTCTGCCCTGGGGCCGGCCAGCTTCCAAGCCATCCGCGACTTCCTTGCCAAAGTCATCCAGAGGCTGGATATCGGACAGGACCTCATCCAAGTGGCAGTGGCTCAGTATGCAGACACCGTGAGGCCAGAGTTTTATTTCAACACTCACCCCAACAAGAGGGAGGTCGTGGCCTCGGTGCGGAGGATGAAGCCGCTGGACGGCTCGGCGCTGTACACGGGCTCCGCTCTGGACTTCGTTCGGAACAGCATGTTCAGTGGCGCGGCCGGCCACCGGGCGGCCGAGGGCGTCCCCAAGCTGCTGGTGCTGGTCACAGGCGGTAGGTCCCTAGACGACGTGAGCCAGCCGGCGCAGGAGCTGAAGAGAAGCGGCATCATGGCCTTTGCTGTGGGGAGCAAGGCGGCCGACCGGGCTGAGCTGGACGAGATCGCCTTCGACTCCTCGCTCGTGTTCGTTCCCGCTGAGTTCCGGGCCAGCCCTTTGCAGGGCGTGCTGTCCAGCCTGCTGGCGCCTCTTAGGACCCTCTCTGGAACCACTGAAGGTAAGGTGGGGAGGGGGCCGACTGGGAGCAGGGTGGCCTCCAGGCAGAGCCTTTGAGGCTAAAATTGAAGTTGTGTGTGTATTCCGCCAAGGGGCCTCTTAATTGCTGGAGACGACAGCGACAAACAAGATTTATTCCGGGCTCTTTTTTACCCTGAGTTGGGAAATGGGTGACTCAAAGGACGTCCTAAAGGGTCGTAAGCGGAGGACTGTGTGGCCCCCTTTAGGACCTGGGCTGCCTGTCTTTGACGCTTCTGGCCGAGGAGGCTGCTTCTCAGTTCTGATCCGTCGCGGGCTCCCAGCGTTCCGTCTCTTCTGGGGTCTCCTGTCCGGCCTTCCCTTCCCATCCCCAAGGCCTGAAAGGCCTAGCACCCTTCCTGGCCTCGGGAAAGCTCTCCTTTCCTGAGCAGACAGTCCACTCCTGAGCAGCACAGAGCGTTAGGCCTCCTCTCTCCCTCCGGGGTCTCCTTCCACGGCAAAGCACAGTTAGGGCAGCGGGGCGCAGATGAAAAGACCCAGGGCTTCTCCAGGTCCTTCATCGGTATGGTTCTCAGTGAACAGTTATTTTAAAAAACATAATGGTCGCTTGAGCTTACGGATTGAGCGAGTGCAGTTCCCCGTCCTTAACGAAGATGAATATCACAGAGACGAGCTTTTCCGCCTCACGCACTTGACCGCTGGAAGAATGTTCGATGCATGACCTGTGTTGCATGGACGCATGCCTTCTCCTCGGGTTCTCTGCTCTCCTCAAAGCCTCTCTCTCTCTCTCTCATTTCTCTGAGGCTTCCCATCCACACTTGCATAACCAGAGTTCAAGTTGATAAAATTAGTCATTGGGTTTAAATTTCAGTGATACATCAGAGATGGGAAAGAAGTTGGGTATGCTGAGAGGCATGTGCTGGAGAAAACCCTCTGATCTGCGAATGATGCTTTTGCCCCTTCCCGAGTCCGACCTCAGCCAAGCGGAGCACAGGGCCCCTCTGCATTCTGGGGTGTTTCCGTGATCCCGTGAGCTCACCCGGGAGGTGTCCCCATGGGCACTGGGGGGGTCTCTGCCCGGCAACGCCAGGCCCCCCGACAGAAGGCCCTCAGTAGGGAATGACGAACGGGCCTAGGATGAGAACAGCCTGCCCCGACTGCTCGTTCTTAGCCTCAGGGACTCCTGTTCTCTGTCAACGTCTAATCTCTCTGTAAGTGGGATCTCGCTGTCCGTGTGCAGAGGGGATCCCCGGACCCAGTCTGGCCCAGATGGACCTGGCCGCGACCCAGGTCACCGTGCAGAAGGGCACGGCGCCCTTGTAAAATTCACTTCCAGGGACAGGTGCTCTGTGTCGAGGATTCTGATCATTTGTGTTGGTCGCAAGCCTTCTAGCTTTGGCACTGCGCCTCTCTGTGAGCCACCTCGGTCTCGTAAACTCGGCTACGAATGTGCCTCACAACCTCCAGCCCCCACGGGAGGAAAATATGCAGCCTTCTGCCATATTTTGCGAGATGGATGTGCTTTGCCCCCCCCGATTGTCTCTGTGTTCTCCGTGTTGGCATGTGTGCCCGGGCTGTAGGCACACATGGTGAGACCCTCCGGGGCTGTGTCCGTCTCACTTTGTCTCCTGTGCTCCACTGCAGTTCACGCAAACAAGAGGGATATCATCTTTCTTTTGGATGGATCTGCCAACGTCGGAAGGACCCACTTCCCTTACGTGCGGGACTTTGTAATGAACTTAGTTAACAGCCTTGATGTTGGAAGTGACAATATCCGTGTCGGTTTAGTGCAATTTAGTGATACCCCGGTCACGGAGTTCTCCCTAAACACATACCAGACCAAGTCAGATCTGCTGGCTCACGTGAGGCAGCTGCAGCTCAAGGGGGGTTCGGGCCTGAACACGGGCGCGGCCCTAAGCTATGTCTATGCCAACCACTTCACCGAAGCTGGCGGCAGCAGGATCCGGGAACACGTGCCGCAGCTTCTGCTCCTGCTTGCGGCCGGGCCGTCCGAGGACTCCTATTTGCAAGCGGCCAATGCCCTGGCACACTCGGGCATCCTGACTTTTTGTGTGGGCGCTAACCGGGCCGATAAGGCAGAGCTTGAGCAGATCGCTTTTAACCCGAGCCTGGTGTACCTCATGGACGATTTCAGCTCCCTGCCCGCCCTGCCTCACCAGCTGATTCAGCCCCTAACCACCTATGTTAGCGGAGGCGTGGAGGCGGTGCCACTGGCCCAAGGTAAAGCTCTCCCCCTGCTTGGGGCCCCTCCCTCCGTACTTCTTTGGCGAGCAGGTGGCCCATCTCAACTCCAGAGCGTGACGACGCGCGGGAGGAAGGCCATGGGTTCCTTTTGGTTGAAGTATTTTGAACGGGGGCTTGGGACGCAGTACAGCAAGCTCAGGCCCTCTGTCTAAAGAGTCTTCGTGAATGAAGGAAAGTCTAGAAAATCCATCTTCTGTTCTTCCCGTGGTACCCCACCCTGGATTCAGATGTTTTACTCGTTTACGTTTTTGCCCTCGAGCTTGGGAAGATTCCGGAGTGCCAGTCCAGATGGAAACGGGAGAGAGACAGACAGAGGGAGCGACAAGGAGTCCCTTTCAGACATGAGTCTGCCCGGGGATCATTAAAAATGGAAATGATTTTCTTCCTTTTTTCTTTCTACAGCCACACCCGTGGCATATGGAAGTTCCCAGGCTAGCAGTTGAATAAGAGCTGCAGCTGCAGGCCTGCGCCACAGCTGCAGCCATCCCAGATCCAAGCTGAATCTGTGACCTATGCCGCAGCTTGCAGCAATGCCAGATCCTTAACCCACCAAGTGAGGCCAGAGATCGAACCCTTATCCTCATGGAGACTATTTCAAGTTCTTAACCCACTGAGCCACAGTGGGAACTCCTGGAAATGATTTTTCTTTCTTTCTTTTTTTTTTGTCTTTTTGCCTTTTATCCAGAGCCGCACCCGTGGCATATGGAGGTTCCCAGGCTAAGGGTTGAATCAGAGCTGCAGCTGCAGGCCTGCGCCACAGCTGCAGCCACCCCAGATCCAAGCTGAATCTGTGACCTATGCTGCAGCTTGCAGCAATGCCAGATCCTTAACCCACCGAGTGAGGCCAGGGATCGAACCCACATCCTCACAGAGACTATGTCAAGTTCTTAACCCACTGAGCCACAGTGGGAACTCCTGGAAATGATTTTTCTTGATAAGGCTTTTTTATGTTCCAAATCTGCCATATCCGGAAAATTATTTGTCTCAAACCCAACAAAAGTCCTGTCCTTCTGGGATGGCTTCTGAAGGAAATCTGGATGAGGATGATGGTGATGATAAATGAACGAGGTGGTGAGCTGTGGCCCTCTAGATCTGTCAGCTTTTGCTGACCTCACACAGATGGGTGGCAAGACTGAGCCAATCTAATGCTAATCAGAACAGTTCTAAGAACTGTTTGAACTGAAAATAATGTTCAAGGGACACGCTGTAGCCCCCTGTGGGCTCTTTTCTGGTTTTCTGTTGCCTCCTCACAGCAGGTTGGAAATCACGGACAGAGAACCTGACCCCCAGAGTGATAATGGATGCTATTTTTGGTTCTAACCTGTAACCTCAAATTTAATGTACAGAGAATCCAATTAAAGCGTCTGTGACATGTCAGCTTAGTTAGACTTGGGTGGATAACCCATGTCAGCCTTTGTCACTAGAGAGATCACTTTTAGGCAAAAGGACAATAAGGGCCGTATTTGCAATTGTTCTAGTTTTTAACAAATTGAAAACACTGTCGCGTAGCACAGTTGTGACCAGATGCAGGAACAGAGCCCTCTGGGCTTTTCTTTGGCTTTTGCTTTGTTGCAGAAGCTTGGTGCTCGGTTGGGCAGGCCAATCTGGCTGGTCTAGTCCCGTGCAAAGACACGCTGCTTTGAAAGGGGGCATTCGAGTGACAGCAGGGCGGGTTTTCTCCTCCCTCGCTGGTACAGTGATCGTCAGATGAATTTTATGAATTGCTGTTACCAACAGCCGGTGGCGCTGGGCTGAGGTCAGTCCGGTGCCTGCTGGGTTCTCTCCCCTCACTGTGTCCTAACCCGCTTTCATTGTAGAGAGCAAGCGAGACATTCTGTTCCTCTTTGACGGCTCAGGCAATCTCCTGGGCCAGTTCTCTGCCGTCCGAGACTTTCTCTACAAGGTCATTGATGAGCTGGACGTGAAGCCCGATGGCACCCGGATCGCAGTGGCTCAGTACAGCGACAATGTCAGGGTTGAGTCCAGTTTTTCTGAGCATCAGAATAAGCCCGAGATCCTGAATCTCGTGAAGAGAATGAAGCTCAAGACAGGCAAAGCCCTCAACCTGGGCTACGCCCTGGACTTCGCCAACAGGTACCTCTTTGTCAAGTCCAATGGAAGCCGCATCGAGGACGGAGTGCCGCAGATCCTGGTGCTGCTGGTGGCAGGAAGGTCGTCGGATAGTGTGGACCGGTCGGCTCTCAACCTGAAACAGAGTGGGGTGGTGCCTTTCATCCTCCAGGCCAAGAACGCCGACCCTGGCGAGCTGGAGCTGATCGTGCCATCCCCCGCCTTTATCCTGGCTGCAGAGTCCCTTCCCAAGATCGGCGACCTGCAACCACACATCGTGAACCTCTTAAAATCCGTGCAGAACGGGGCACCTGCGCCAGGTAAGGCATAACACTTCTGGGAGCTTCTGCAGCCCATTCTCGAATGCATGAGTTGAGGGGGGAGGCTGCTGGCTCCAGGTCCTCAGACAGAATCCTTCCCTGGGTTTCCAAGAAAGAGAGGCGATTTCTTCAGGAACAGTGGAATATGACTCTTCTTTCCCCAGGTGGACTCTCCAGCGTCTCTCTGGGGTAAAACAGGAGAATCGGGGTGATTATTTTTAAGGCCATTAGAGTGTTTCATAGATAGATGCATGATATGCAACTAGAGATTCTCATACGCAGTGAAGTAAGTCAGAAAGAGAAAGACAAATGCCACATGATATCGCTTATATGTGGAATCTAAAGTACAGCACAGATGATTCTATCTCCAGAACAGAAAAAGGCTCACAGACGTGGAGAACAGACTTGTGGTTGCCGGGCGGGGAAGGGCGTGGGATGGACGGGGAGTTTGGGGTCGGCATCTAGAATGAATGAGGAGCGGGGCCCTGCTCTACGGCGCAGGAAGCTATAGCTAATCACTTATGATAGAACGTAATATGAGAAAAAGAAAGTAGACACGTGTATGGCTGGGTCACTCTGCTGTACAGCAGAAGTCGACAGAACATTGTAAATCAACTATAATAAAAATGTTTAAAAAGAGAAAAGTACATTATAAAGGTTTACACATATCAGTGGTTAAAAATCCTTTTCTTAAAGAAAAACAGCTATTTTTACTATACACCTAATAGAAACCACATAACATGGTTACATGAGAGCTGAAATGGTTTTCCTCTTCACGTTTCCCCACTGTCCTATTTTAAATGGGTCTCGATTTGTTATATTTGATTTGCTACACTTATGAAAAATATAACGCCTAAATCGAGGCAGGCACATTCCCATTATAAACCCTGAATGAAAATTTTCAGGCACTGATCTTTATCTTACCATGACTTCATGTCTAACCATTTTCCATTTGGTGAGAAAAATGCAGCGAAAGAGTAATTAATTTCACATATAATCCCACTGGTTAAAAAGCGGAGTTTCTCCATTGACTCTCGGGCTCCTTGGCTGTCTGTTCTGGGTTGTAAACTGGACGTGTGGTTTCCATTTCTCCCACTGATGCACTGTGGCTTGTGGCCAACCGTTTAAAACCTCCCGTGTTTAAAATAAAGATGGTGGGAGTTCCCGTCGTGGCCCAGCGGAAACGGATCCGACTAGGAACCATGAGGTGGCAGGTTCGATCCCTGGCCTTGCTCAGTGGGTTCAGGATCTGGTGTTGCTGTGAGCTGGGGTATAGGTCGCAGATGTGGCTCGGATCCTGCGTCGCTGTGGCTGTGGTGTAGGCCGGGAGCTACGGCTCCGATTCGACCCCTAGCTGGGGAACCTCCACAGGCCACGGTTGCAGCCCTAAAAACAAAATAAATAAAAATAAAAATAAAATAAGGATGGTTATGCAGACTCTGCCAGCCTATGTCTCTTTCCCCATCCCAAGGTCTCTTCTCAAGTACGACTTTGAAAGTCAGCAATACTTCAAATGCTGAGATGTTCTAAAATAAAAGGACTACCTCTGTGTATTGTGGCATTAATTTCCTATTGCTGCCTCAACAAATGATGACAAATGAAATGGAGGGGTTCCCATTGTGGCTCAGCAGAAAATAAATCTGACTAGCATCTATGAGGACGCAGGTTCGATCCCCTGCCTCGCTCAGTGGGTTAAGGCTCTGGCGTTGCCGTGAGCTGTGGTGTAGGTCGCAGACACGGCTCAGATCCTGCGTTGCTGTAGCTGTGGTGTAGGCCGGCGGCTACATCTCCAATTCCATCCCTAGCCTGGGAACCGCCATACACTTGGGTGTGGCCCTAAAAAGACAGGCACGCACACACACAAAATGAAATAAATATCTTATGTTTTAGAGGTCAGAGGTCAGAGACCCCCAAATCAGTTTTCTGGGCTAAAGTCAAGGCATCAACAGGCTTGCCTTCCTTCTGGACGTCCTGGCAGATAACCCATTTCCCGGTCTTTCCCACTTCCCGGTGGCATCTGCAGGCCTTGGCGTCCGGCCCCTTCCCCCACCTTCGAAGCCGGCGGTGCAGCATCTGCCCTGCTCTCTGACCTCTGTTCCGTCCTCACAGCGTCTCTCTCTGACGCCCCAGCCCCCTGTCTCCCGTTTATGAGGACACGTGACTGGCTCCACGGGACGCGCCAGGATGAGTCAGGATGCTCTTCCCAGCCCCCGAGCCTTCCTTCAGTCACACCTGCAGATTCTCCTCCTCGTAAATCCTGGAGATGAGGGGCTGTGTCTCGCTGGGGCTGTTACTCAGCCTCCACCCCTGGTGCCAACCTGTCCCGCGTCTGCCCCCCGTGCGAGTCACAGAGGCCACCTCCCTTCTAGTTTCAGGTGAAAAGGACGTGGTGTTTCTGATCGACGGCTCTGAGGGCGTCAGGAGCGGCTTCCCCCTGCTGAAGGAGTTTGTCCAGAGAGTGGTAGAGAGCCTGGACGTGGGCCCGGACCGCGTGCGGGTGGCCGTGGTGCAGTACAGCGACCGGACCAGGCCCGAATTCTACCTGAACTCGTACATGGACCAGCAGAGCGTGCTCAACGCCGTGCGCCAGCTGACCCTGCTGGGGGGGCCGACCCCCAACACTGGGGCCGCCCTGGACTTTGTGCTCACGAGCATCCTGACCGGCTCCGCCGGAAGCCGGATAGCAGAGGGCGTCCCCCAGCTCCTGATCGTCCTCACGGCCGACAGGTCTGGGGATGATGTCAGGGGCCCCTCGGTGGTCCTGAAGAGAGGAGGGGCCGTGCCCATAGGCATCGGCATTGGCAACGCGGACATCACCGAGATGCAGAGCATCTCCTTTATCCCGGACTTCGCCGTGGCCATTCCCACCTTCCGGCAGCTGGGGACGGTCCAGCAGGTCATCTCCGAGAGACTGACCCGGCTCGACCGCGAGGAGCTGCGCCGGCTGCAGGCGTCCGTGGTCGCTCCGACGAGCCCAGGTAAGGAGCAGATTCAGTGGCTCTGGGTTCCTTGAACCGTTCGGGGCTCCTTGTTTGGAATGTGGGTCACAGAGTGTTCCCAGTTTTGTTTCCTTAGCCGTATGGAATGAAAACCAGAGTTACACGTAGAATTAGCAACCACGTGGCTTCGGTGGTGGCCAGCAACGGCTTGGGGAGATGCTACTAAGATTCATGTTTTCGGCCACATTAAAGTCTCAAAGAGGGTCGTATGCTTGGCTTGCGGTTCGGACCCGTCACTGTGCATACAGGCTTCAGTATAGATAGCGGGAGAGAGGGGCCATCTGACTGACGACTCCAGTTCAACGCCAGCTCCAGGCTGCCCCTGGCTGGTCCAGCTGGCAGCCTCCGTGATCGGACAGGGAGTTCGAGCACAGGCACAGCCTCTGCAAGATCGGTATTTCCAGAGCCAGCGTGTGAAGACTGCTTTTGAATTTGCTTGGTGCGGAGAAGCGTCTTAGCTGGCAGGAGGGCCCCCTGGCTCTCACGACCTTGATTTATTCTAGTTCCTCCTTCCTGTTCTCCTTTTCTAGGCCTGATATGATGATCTAAGAAGCAGGAGAACTTTGGTTGCTCGGAGGGAAGGGAGCGCAGGTACTCCTGTTCCTCCAAAAATGCTCACCAAGGGCCTGCCCTCCCCGGGTCCTCGGGCGGGAAGGGCCGCGGTGGAGAAGAGGCGCACGCGCGGCCGTCTTGTCTCCCAGGCAGTTCACCTTCTAGGGAGCATCCGCCTCTGCATCAAGGCGCGGGCAGCGGACGCCGGGGAAGACTGGGGGCGGAGGGGCCGGCCAGGGAGGAGCGAAAGCCAGTGAGAGGAAAGTCAGATGCAGACACAGCGCCCTGGGCGTGGGTCAGGGAGGGAAGGGGCCTGGCGTGGCCCGTGGGGTGGGGGGGTCGGCTTCCCGTCCCTGATGTCCAGGCAGAGCGCATGCGGCTCCCGCCAAGAGCCTTCCCTGGGACGTTCCACAGGGCTCGTGGTCAAGTTCATGGTCAAGTAAATCTGGGGAGACAGTGGGGCGAAAGAAGCACAGTTCCCTTTTCTTTTTTTGGTTTTGTTTTCTGCTAATTTATGTTTTTCCTGGATCCCCAGTGCAATGACGGGACACAGCAGTTCTGAAACTTGTTTGGCTGCAGGCAGCCTTTTTATGGCATGTGCCGAGGTCTTGGCACTACCGGTATTTTCAAATGCTGGCATCGTGTGCCTGCAGCTTCTTTACTTTATGCACAAGCCTAGGTTTCTACAACAGTGTGACTCCCTGTTTGTCGGCTCTCCTGCTCCTCAAAATGGCTATTTTCTGCCTTCTCCTTCTCCTTCTTTTGTCTTCCTGCCTTTTCTAGGGCTGCACCCGTGGCATATGGAGGTTCCCAGGCTAGGGGTCTAACAGGAGCTGTTGCCGCCGGCCTTCGCCACAGCCACAGCAACACGGGATCCGAGCCGCGTCTGCAACCTACGCCACAGCTCACGGCAACGCTGGATCCTTAACCCACTGAGCGAGGTCAAGGATCGAACCTGCAACCTCATGGTTCCTGGTCAGATTCGTTAACCACTGAGCCACGACGGGAACTCCCTGCCTTCTTCTTATCCTGCTTCTTCTGCACCTGTCGTCCCTCGAGCTGCTCGGAGCCGGTGTCCTTATTTTAAATTTCACTGAAGTATATTTATAATGTGTTTAATTTCTGCTGTGCAGCAAGGGAACTCAGCGATGCACACATACAGATATGTATTATTTTTCATATTCTTTTCCATGACGGCTTATCACAGGGTCTGGAAGAGAGCTCCCCGGGCTGTACAGTAGGACCGGTTAGTTTATCCATCCTGTAGGTACACGTTCGCACCTGCTAACTCCCAGCGCCCAATCTTTCCTCCCCCCATCTCCCCATTCCCGTTTCGCTGAGAAAATATAAGTAACTTGGAAAAGAACTTCTGGAAGCCGGCTCCGTCTGTCCCGGGGCCAGGGTCCCTCTCTCGGTTTCCCTCCTGTTACTGGGATGAACTGACGGCTCTTCTCGGCTCGTCTTCCCTGCTCAAGGGTGTCAGGGTACCCACATCGCCCAGGGCGCCAGATGATTCCTTTCCTGGTACAAACGCAGCGCCTTTTCTTCTCTCTTGAAAACTTCCCCTCGAAGCCTAGCTCCCCGCTCCCGGAGCATCTCGGCCTCTTTTAAAAGCATGGCCTTTACTGTCTAAATTCCTCCCGGAACCCACCCTAAGCTGCTGTTGGCGCTTCCTGCTCCACAGGAAGTGGCTAGCTTCTTGCTCCCGCAGTCACTCTTCTTTTCCGTTTGCTGTTCCTCCTCTCCTCTGACCCGTGAGCGCCGGCACGCCCGGGACCCGCTCCTGGGGCTGGTATTTTGACTGCTTGTCCCAATCAGGATGCTTCCCACGTCCGGTGGGGATTCTGTGACAAATCTTGAGGCCAGTGGAAAGGAGGCTCATGACCACGTCTGACCCACAGGTGTCAGCGGCAAGAGGGACGTGGTCTTTCTCATCGATGGGTCCCAGACCGCTGGCCCCGAGTTCCAGCACATCCGCACCCTCATCGAGAGGCTGGTCGACTACCTGGACGTGGGCTTTGACACGACTCGGGTGGCGGTCATCCAGTTCAGCGAGGACCCCAGGGTGGAGTTCCTGCTGAACGCCCACTCCAGCAAGGATGAGGTGCAGAACGCGGTGAGGCGCCTGCGGCCCAAGGGCGGGAGGCAGATCAACATCGGGGGCGCCCTGGAGTACGTGTCCAGGAGCATCTTCAAGAGGCCGCTGGGGAGCCGGATCGAAGAGGGCGTCCCCCAGTTCCTGGTCCTCATCTCTGCCGGGAAGTCGGACGACGAGGTGGATGACGCGGCTGTAGAGCTCAAGCGGTTCGGGGTGGCGCCGCTGACGATCGCCAGGAACGCGGACCCAGAGGAGCTGGTCAAAATCTCCCTGAGCCCCGAGTACGTGTTCTCGGTGAGCACCTTCCGGGAGCTGCCCAGCCTGGAGCAGAAACTGCTGACGCCCATCACCACCCTGACCGCGCCGCAGATACAGCAGCTGCTGGCCAGCACCAGCTACCCGCCTCCAGGTAAGACGGCATGCTTGCTGGTGTTTTCAAAAACAAAAAACAGAGTTGACCCGAAGGCCATGGTATGCACAGGTGAAATGAAAATGAAGGTACCACGTCTTCTTTTTCCAGTCCTCTGCCCAAGGACATTTAGGCTGCTTCTATGTCTTGGCTGTTGTAAACAGTGCTGCTTATGAATATAGGGGGCATGTATCTTTTTAAATTATGGTTTTCTCTGCATAGACGCCCTGGAGAGGGATGGCTGGATCATACGGCAGTTCTATTTTTAGCATTTTAAGGAACCTCCATAGAAGATGTGGGGTACATATATATAAGGCAGTCTTAACTCAGTCATAGGAAAAAACAAAATTACACCACTTGCAGAGTTCCCACTGCAGCTCAGTGGGTTTAGAACCCAGCATAGTGTCCATGAGGATGTGGGTTCTATCCCTGGCCTCACTCGGTGGGTTAAGGATCTGGCATTGCAGCAAGCTGTGGTGTTGGTCAAAGATGTGGCTTGGATCTGTTGTTGCTGTGGCTGTGGTGTAGGCTGGCAGCTGCAGCTCCTATTCGACCCCTAGTCGGGGAAATTCTAGATGCCACAGGTGTGGACGTAAAAAGAACAATGACAACAACAAAAAGAAATAATACCGGAGTTCCCATTGTGGCACAGCAGAAATGAATCCGACCAGGAACCATTCGGTTGCAAGTTCGATCCCTGGCCTCGCTCAGTAGGTTAAGGATCTGGCGTTGCCGTGAGCTGTGGTGTAGGTCGCAGATGTGGCTTGGATCCCGTGTTGCTGTGGCTGTGGTGTAGGTCAGCAGCTGTAGCTCCTGTTCCACCCCTAGCCTGGGAACCTCCATATGCCGCGGGTGCAGCTCCTAAAAAGCAAAAAGAAAAAAGAAAGGAGGAAAAGAAATAATACCATTTGCAACAACATGGACGGAACTAGAGATTATTACACTAAGTGAAGTAAGTCAGAGAAAGACAAATATCATGTGAGATCACTAATATGTGGGATCCAAGAAAATGATACAAATGAACTTCTTTACAAAGCAGGAACAGACTCCCTGACATAGAAAACAAACTATGGCTATCAAAGGGGAACGGGGAGTGATAAAGGAGGAGTTTGGGATGAGCATATACACACTACGTATTTGTGAATTATAAAGTGGATTATCGACAAGGTGCTACTGTATAGCACAGGGAACTCTGCTCAGTGTTGTGAAATAACGGATACGGGGAAGAATGTGAAAAAGAAGAGGCATGTATGTATTTGCACAACTGCATTACGTCGCTGTACACCTGAGTTCACACGGCATTGTAAGTCAGCTGTACCCCACTAGAGAATAAAAATTAAATTAACTGAGGAAAAGGAAAGAAAAGGAAGCCTGTGAATGAACCTGCTGGTCTACAGCACACAGGGCGGTGACACAGGACTGCGAACCTCGGGGCATCTGAGTGAGAGGGGGCCCGGAGCAGCTAGTGGTAGGATTTGAACTCGTCACAGGTGACTCTGTGGCAGGCTTGAGGAAATGGACTTGGCCCCGGGTTGGATGTTGTCAGGAAGTGGGTGTGGTCCTGTGATGGAGCGTCTGACCGCATCTCACGCTTAAAACTGTGATTGATAAAGAAGCAGGGGTCACGCCGATGATCCAGGATAGGGCCGTGTTTGGTTAGTTTTGTCTTCTCTTTGTCAGCGTTCAGGTGTGATTACAGCGTGGCTGTCTCTGATGCTGGTGTTCCGGTCTGTTGTTTGTGTTCTACGGGAGAGCCCCAGGCCTGGCTGTGCGCGCCGGGCCAGCTTTTCTCTTTCTCAGCATAAATGCTTCAGTCCCATGACTTGCTCAGCTTTTCCTGGGCAGTGTCCTCCCATAAGTAGCCGGTAATTTATGAGGCAAAAGGGTGCATCTGTTAAGCAGCCACAGATGAGCTGTTTAATAATTGGCACCCAAGAAGTCCCCAGAATTCTAATTAACAGGAAGGCACAGTTATCCCAGGACTTTTGATGCATTTTGTAGTTAGAAATGGATTCGTGCAAAGAAAAGAGGGGAAAAATAGTGAAAGTAAAACTTTGTGTAAACGCTAGAGATATGTGAGGGAAAGAAATGCCACGGGTCTGACACCCAGGGCGAAGCTGTGGTGTCCTGGGAGAAGGCTGGGGTTCTCCCGCTGTCACCAGCTCAGTGGTGGCCTTGGACGAAGAGAGGGCCTTTGTCCTCAGCTGTCTTTCTTTCCTTGCACAGCAGAGATGCTGGGCTGGGTGATCTCGGTCCGTTCTGGTGGTAACAGTTCATGATTGATTGATCGTGGTAATCCAGGGTTTATTTCTAAGTCCTGCTTACATTTTCGAAATTAGCTGTAACCCAGACCGCAAAGCCAAAATTAAACTCAGAAAGGGAAAGTCTCGGAGAACTGTTTCAAGAAGCAGAAACTGTCTTGGTGCAAAAAAGGCCCATTTGCTGAGGATTGATTTAAAAAGCCCAAGAGTTAAAGACACGCCCATCGGTTTATACTTTTCACGTTAATTACTGTCACGGGGCAATATAACACAACCATCAGAAAGAAACCGGGGGAGTTCCCATTGTGGCTCAGAGGAATCGAATCTGACTAGCATCCGTGAGGATGCAGGTTCGATCCCTGGCCTTGCTCAGTGGGTTAAGGATCCAGCGTTGCTGCGAGCTGTGGTGTAGGTCGCAGATGTGGCTCGGATTTGCTGTGGTGTAGGCTGGTGGCTGCAGCTCCAATATTCGACCCCTAGCCTGGGGACCTCCATGTGCCTTGGGTGGGGCCCTAAATAGACAAAAAAAAAAAAAAAAAGGGGGGGAACCAGGTGTGCGCCACCTCGTACTGAGCTGCGCTTGCGCCCCTTTCGTCCGCAGCTGTTGAGAGTGACGCTGCAGACGTAGTCTTCCTGATAGACAGCTCCGACGGCGTGAAGCCCGACGGCATCGCGCACATCCGGGACTTTGTGATCCGCATCGTGCGCAGACTCAACATCGGCCCCAATAAAGTGAGGGTCGGGGTCGTGCAGTTCAGCAACGACGTCTTCCCAGAGTTCTACCTGAAGACCTATAGGTCCCAGGCCACCGTGCTCGACGCCATCCGTCGCCTGAGGTTCAAAGGCGGGTCCCCGCTGAACACCGGCAAAGCCCTGGAATTCGTGGCAAGGAATTTCTTCGTCAAGTCTGCCGGGAGCCGCATCGAAGACGGGGTCCCGCAACACCTGGTTCTGTTCCTGGGTGGGAAATCCCAGGACGATGTGTCCAGGTACTCCCAGGTGATGAGGGACTCGGGGATTGTGAGATTAGGGGTAGGAGACCGGAACACTGACAGAGCCGAGCTGCAGACCGTCACCAACGACCCCAGGCTGGTCTTCACCGTGCGGGAGTTCAGAGAGCTCCCCAACATAGAAGACAGGGTCGTGAACTCCTTTGGACCCTCGGGGGTGACCCCTGCACCGCCAGGAGTGGACACGCCCCCTCCCGCACGGCCAGGTATGAGCTCTGGAACCACAGAGCATGACACCACTGTTTCTTTTTTTTTAATTGAAAAGAAAAAAGCAGTTAGCATTCAGCTTGATAATTTTATTTTCTCGGGGTTGTGGCTGCAGATACCACTAGCAGTGACATACGGGGAAAGTGATTTGGTTGAAAATGGGAAACACAGCTCAGAAATCATACCCTAGTTGATTCTTCCATGACTTTCTGTGACACAGATAGTAGCCCCATTGAGAGGTTCTAGAAAAGCGTAGGGACAGTTAACCACAGACTCACTGGCTCTCAGAACAAAATGGCAGCTTTGAAGTTGTTCAGTCTGTGCTCCCTGAACACGACTGGAAGTCAGCCTGTGTCCAGAGGTGGGGTGCCCCCCAGGGACCAGCTAACCCTACCCCTTCGGGCTGCCGTGGTCAGGAAACACCTCCTCGGGCGAATTCGAGCTGTCCGCCTAGAGCTCTGACCTCCCAGCTCTGACCTTCGGGGCTGCCAAGAGCAGAGTGAATGTTCCTCCAGCCCACGGCTTTCTCAGCTCCTCCCCTAGGTCATGGCCACCCAGACACCTGGAGCAAAGGGTCAGGGCTGGTTTTCCACGGAGGGTCCCCATCCATGGAGCTCTTTCACGGCCTCCTGTGCTGGCTGTGGAATATCTCGCTGCTCTGATTCCCCTGCTCTCTGCTAGTCTTGGTCTGCTGGTTAGAACTAGGAAATCCTCTCCAAAAGCCATTGATTTTTGCAGGTTCCAACAAGGCTCTCGGCAGGCTGGCCCGCAGTCCTCCAGAGGTGCATGGAATCTGCTTCCCTCGTTCCAGTTCCTTTCTCTTGGCTTTCCTTGCCCTGCCCCCAGCACACGTACCCTCACCCCTACCCCTGACTCCCAGCGGACACCTTCATTGTTTTGTTGAACCAGAGGGCGGTGATCACTGGTGGCACGTCCTAGAACACCTGCTAGCACGGACTGCTGAATCCAGGGCCGTTTTGCATGCGATAACTTGGACTCGGTTCTGCTGCGTTCTCACATTTCCTTTCCTGTTTGTTTAGATGATGTGTCATTTATATTCTTGTTTTTGGCATGATTTTCTGAGGACTGTGAAGTTGGGAACTGTAGAGGCCTGGAAGAGAGCCAGGGTCTCTCTTGAGCAACTTAACAAGAACGCCTCCTTTCAGTCCTCATATATTGCGGGTTTTTTGGTCCGGATGTGGAAACCAAACTTCTCTTTTTCCATCCGAATCCTTTTTAGAGAAAAAGAAAGCCGACATTGTGTTCCTGTTGGATGGTTCCATCAATTTCCGGAGGGACAGTTTCCAGGAGGTGCTCCGGTTCGTGTCCGAAATCGTGGACACGGTTTACGAAGGGGGTGACTCCATCCAGGTGGGGCTGGTCCAGTACAACTCTGACCCCACGGACGAATTCTTCCTGAGGGACTTCTCCACCAAGCAGCAGATCATTGACGCCATCAACAAGGTGGTCTACAAGGGGGGCAGGCACGCCAACACCAAGGTGGGCTTGGAGCACCTGCGCCTCAATCAGTTCGTGCCGGAAGCGGGCAGCCGCCTGGAGCAGAGGGTCCCGCAGATCGCCTTCGTGATCACGGGGGGAAAGTCGGTGGAGGACGCCCAGGAGGCGAGCCTGGCGCTCACCCAGAGGGGCGTTAAAGTGTTTGCGGTGGGCGTGAGAAACATCGACTCTGAGGAGGTGGGGAAGATCGCATCCAACAGCGCCACCGCCTTCCGCGTGGGGAGCGTCCAGGAGCTGTCGGAACTGAGCGAGCAGGTCTTGGAAACTCTGCACGACGCCATGCATGAAACCTTGTGTCCTGGCGTGACCGACATTTCCAAAGGTAATGCCCCCTAGGCGCATACTTTCCATCCTGCCCCGTGGACGTTGGCGAGTCGCCTGGTCCCCCGGCTCCCCAGTGCTGGCCTCTCGGCTCCTGTGGCTTCTGGTGCTTCAGGCATTTACTTATATCCACGTGGTTGGAGCCTGGTTGTCGCCCCCCCACTGCTTCTTCCAGAGGCGAGTCCAGGGCGAGAGTGAATACCTGTATTTCCTTGCTCTCGGCAGATGGGTCCCCCATTCTTTAATCCCCTAAAAAAAATCAGTTATTGACCCCCGTTTCTGTTTGTAGGTTTATTAGATCGATTATTTGATATCACAGCATTTGAGTCCTCAAGTGTGTTTAAGCTAAACACTTAGGAGGCATCTAAACACTGAGTGTGTACCATGTCAGATCTGATTAACGTCACCAAAGCCAACATGTTAAAACGGCCATCACCTTGCGCTCCTAAGAGTCAGCAGAGTTTTCCTGGTGAGAAGGGCGTATCTGCTGGCTGCTCGGAGCTCATACACCCCTGATCTCATCCGCCCTGGAGCGCAGTGTCCTGGTCTACGGCCCGGGCTGCCCCTGTCGGGTGAGTGAGTGCATCTTGGCAGCCGAGCTCCGAGCTCACCGCCTGCCTTTTCCTTTGCAGCCTGTAACCTGGATGTGATCCTGGGCTTCGACGGTTCAAGGGATCAGAACGTATTCGTGGCTCAGAAGGGCCTCGAGTCCAAAGTGGACACCATCCTGAACAGAATCAGCCAGATGCAAAGAATCAGCTGCAGCGGCAGCCAGATGCCCACGGTGCGGGTGTCCGTGGTGGCCGCCACGCCCTCGGGCCCCGTGGAGGCCTTTGACTTTGCGGAGTACCAGCCGGAGCTGTTCGAGAAGTTCCGGAGCATGCGCGCGCAGCATCCGTACGTCCTCACCGCGGACACGCTCAAGCTCTATCAGAACAAGTTCCGGCAGGCCCCGGCCGACGGCGTGAAGGTGAGCGCGGCTGCCCCGGCTCGGCTTCCTGGGCCGGCTCCGGCCTTTTCCGGGGCGGGAGGCTTATCTCGAAGCCCGGAAACCCCGGCCCAAACTGCCTATGTGTAGACGCCCTCCACTCGCATCTGCCGGGGTCGGCAGTGCCTCTGTGTTGAAGCCCTTTGTTATCAACTGAGCGCAGGGGCCTGGGATGGAATAGCTTCTAAATCTTCACTAAAGCTTCACTAAAGCGCTAAAAAAATCTTGGGAATCCTTAAGCTTGAATGGGTTGAATGTGTGATTAATTCACATTTAAGTATAGTCCTGCCCATTAAATACGTTATGTGCTCTCTCTCTATATATATGTATTTGTTTTCCCTCTCTCCTCCTCTATATTTGTACACACGCACACACACACACACACACACACACACACACACACACACACACATACTGAACCTCCGCATACCGTGGGTGCGGCCCTAAAATGACAGAAGACAAAATAAATAAATAAAAGGCAGACGTGTATTCTCTTTGGGTCCTGGACCAGAGCGCGGGCAGGGCCGTTCTGCTGAGGCCTCTCGGCCTGGCTCAGAGACGGCGTCTCCATCTCCATGTGGTTTTCCTCGGCCGTGTCTGTGCCCCAATGGCCTCCTCTGAGAAGGACACCCGTCGTACTGGATGGGGGCCCGCGCTAATGACCTTATTTAGCTGAAGTACCGCTTTCAAAGCCACACACAGTCACACTGTGAGGTGCTCAGGGTCAGGCCTTTAACAGAGGAATTCTGGAGGAATGTAAGTCAGGCTACCACACACACGCACGCACACAGACACACACACACACAGACACACACATGATTTCTAGGAACTATATCCTATAAATAAGGGAACAAGATGAACTTTTTATTTCCACGGTTGCTTGTGTCTTTAACACATCAAGCACTGCAGTCACTCGTTCGTTTTATTCCCGGTTTACTGCACAGTGTCAAGGAGCTGTGCACACAGAGTGACTGTTTCTCGGCCTTGACCCCCAGTTCCCTCCGCTGTAAGGTGCAGGGTTTGAACAGGCTCGTCTTCCTCGCAAGGGCCTGTGATGCTTCTCTTTCATTCTGGCCGGGGTTTGACGCATCTTCTGTCTTCAGGTGGTCATTCATTTTACTGATGGGGCGGACGGAGACCTGGCTGACTTACAAAGAGCATCTGAGGAACTCCGACAGGAAGGTGGGTTCTGGGCTTTTCTAAGCGGGAGAAGCAGGCCTGGGTAAGGCAGGCACTGTGCTGTACTGGAGAGAAATGACACTGCCAAGCGACCCTCTGCGGGGGCGGCTTCGTCCTCCAGTAGGACAGCATCTGGACACCGTTGTCTGCCTGGGAATGGGTCAAAAAGGGAACCTGACTTACAGAGACGGTCCTGGCACAGATCACTTGAGGTCTCAGGCTCATTCACACCATAGTACATCCAGAAAGCATGAATCTTTTGCAGAAGAACATGAAGTTTTGATTTATTTGGCTGCATCATATAAACTTTAAGTTTCTAGCAAAAGGTCTTGCTGTGTTTTTGTATCACAGCTCAAAAATACTGCACTATTAAGAAAAGGTACACTTTGGGGCTCCTGAAGTGGTACCGCGGGTTAAGAATCCAGCTGCAGCGGCTGTGGTCACCGCACAGGCGAGGGTTCAATCCTCGGCCAGACACGGTGGGTGACAGGTTCTGGTGTCGCTTGCAGCTATGGCATAGGTCACAGCTATGGCTCAGATTCAACCCGCGGCTGGAGAACCTCCATGTGCCTTGGGTGCAGCTATAAAAAAGAAAGAAAAGATGCACTTTAATATCAGAGAGTGAAGGCATGCTTTCCAAATTTAAGATGCCTCAGTAAGCAGTGATACCTATTATAAGATGTTCTGTTTGGAGGTCCCCCTTCCCCGTGGGGCCATGGGTTAAATGATCTGGCAATGCTGCAGCTGCAGTGAAGGTCACAGCTGTGGCTCAGATTCAACATCTGGCCTGGGAACTTCCATATGCTGTGGGTGTGGCCATTAAAAACAAAGAAGCAAAAAAGATGTACTATTTTGCTATTCATTTGCTTTGGAATTCGGTAGCTCTATCAGAAAAGTGGCTGCCAACACCAGAGGTTTAAGAAGAATTTATGGAAGCGTAATTGATCACAAGAATAGTCTTATGTATCAGCTTGCTTTTCCAGAGCCCTGGAGGTGAGACTGCTCTTATTTGAATATGGAGATGTGAGATTTCAGTTCTGCCCACAGCATCCCCGTGTTACCTAGGACCAGAGGTTGAGAATTTATGTCTGAATAAAATTCATAGTGTCGTTTCCAATAGTTACACGTATCACTTATTGACATATCTGAAACAGTGGCTCAAAGTTCAAGGATCGGCTAACTAGTATGATTAAACATGTTTCCGAAAAGGCCAAATTTTTAATTTAATTATATTGACGTATAGCTTATTTATAATGTGGTATAAATATCTGCTGTACAGCGAAATGATTCATATATATACATATACACACATATACGTATTATTTTTCATATTTTTCCATTATGGTTTATCACAGGATCTTGAGTCTAGTTCCCAGTGCTCTGTAGTAGGACTTTACTGTTTATTCATTCTATATATAATAGTTTGCCTCCACTAATCTCAAACTCCATTTCCACCTCAATCCCCCTTGGCAATCATGAGTTTTTCTTTATGTCTGTGAGTCTGTTTCATAGATAAGTTCATTTATGTCATTTAAAAATTTTTTTCTTTTTGGAGTTCCCGTCGTGGCTCAGTGGTTAACGAATCCGACTAAGAACCATGAGGTTGCGGGTTCGATCCCTGGCCTTGCTCAGTGGGTTAAGGATCCGGCTTGCCGTGAGCTGTGGTGAAGGTTGCAGACGCAGTTCGGATCCCACGTTGCTGTGACTGTGGTGAAGGCCGGCAGCTACAGCTCTTGTTAGAACCCTAGCCTGGGAACCTCCACATGCTGCCAGTGCGGCCCTAGATAAAGCAAAAAGACAAAAATTTTTTTTTTCGTTTGTGTCATAGTTTAGATTTAAAGGCCAAATTTTATGCGTAAGTTTTCTTTAAAAAATGAAAGAGTCAGGGGGACAAAAGGCGAGGCTCTCCATCTCCTGGGGAGCCGTCTTAAGTGTGCCTGTCCCGCCAGGTGTCCACGCTCTGATCCTCGTGGGCCTCGAACGTGTAGCCAACTTGGAGCAGCTGATGCAGCTGGAGTTTGGGCGAGGGTTCATGTACAACCGGCCTCTGAGGCTGAACTTGCTGGACCTGGATTACGAACTAGCAGAGCAACTCGTGAGTTTCTGTGTGGTGCACACCGCCTGGTTTCGACATGCCTGGGTTCGGGCATCTCGAGATAATGAAGTCGGTTATCACCCTGCAAACGGAGGGAGGGCCCTGGGTGGGGAATTTAACTCCCTTGGGATCTCCTCTGCTGCCGTAAACGTGTGAGTCCCAGAAACCGAGCTGAGACCTGGAAAGCCGCTAAGCGGGGAAGTGTGTCTCTGGGCGCCTGAGGCCGTCACCTTAGAGTTGCCTCTGTTACCTGTAACGAGGCCTCTTTTCATTTCTGAGATCGCTGAGAAGCCGTGACCTTGAGATGGACTCTCCCTTCCCCAGACAGGAAGCAAGGAAAAGGAGAATTTGCGGGGGGGAGAAAAAAACCATTTCTGGGTGGCAAAGGGGCTCTGTTGCCTTCTCTGTCCGGAGTTCAGCCTCTCAGCTGTTGGGGCGGGGCTGGGGGCGGGGTTAGCGCCGGTGTGGGGGCGG